>OY743224.1:38127673-38430495 GCA_963555765.1 Orthonevra nobilis
AGATCTCAGAGCTGAAATTTGAAATACGCACTCAGTTTGTGATACTCGTAGTTACTATTACCTCAGGAAACCATATATCCGATTTCGCCAAAAAAGTGCATTTTGAAATCATGGGCTATCGTCCAGCAGAATTTTGCAAAAAAACCTCGGATTTGATATTTTAATATTTTTGTTATAAATAAGATCTCAGAGCTGAAATTTGAAATACGCACGCAGTTTGTGATACTCGTAGTTACTATTACCTCAGGAAACCATATATCCGATTTCGCCAAAAAAGTGCATTTTGAAATCATGGGCTATAGTCCAGCAGAATTTTGCAAAAAACCTCGGATTTCGTATTTCAATATTTTTGTAATTAATAAGATCTCAGAGCTGAAATTTGAAATACGCACTCAGTTTGTGATACTTGTGGTTATTAATATCTCAGAAAACCATATTTGCGATTTCGCCAAAAAAGTGCATTATGAAATCATGGGCTATAGTCCAGCAGAATTTTGCAAAAAAACCTCGGATTTCGTATTTCAATATTTTTGTTATTAATAAGATCTCAGAGCTGAAATTTGAAATACGCACTCAGTTTGTGATACTTGTGGTTATTATTATTTCAGAAAACCATATTTGCGATTTCGCCAAAAAAGTGCGTTTTGAAATCATGGGCTATAGTCCAGCAGAATTTTGCAAAAAAACCTCGGATTTCGTATTTCAATATTTTTGTTATTAATTAGATCTCAGAGCTGAAATTTGAAATACGCACTCAGTTTGTGATACTCGTAGTTATTATTACCTCAGAAACCCATATTTGCGATTTCGCCAAAAAAGTGCATTTTGAAATCATGGGCTATAGTCCAGCAGAATTTTGCAAAAATACCTCGGATTTCGTATTTCAATATTTTTGTTATTAATAAGATCTCAGAGCTGAAATTTGAAATTCGCACTCATTTTGTGATACTCGTAGTTACTATTACCTCAGGAAACCATATATCCGATTTCGCCAAAAAAGTGCATTTTGAAATCATGGGCTATAGTCCAGTCGAATTTTGCAGAAAAACCTCGGATTTCGTATTTCAATATTTTTGTTATTAATAAGATCTCAGAGCTGAAATTTGAAATACGCACTCAGTTTGTGATACTTGTGGTTATTATTATTTCAGAAAACCATATTTGCGATTTCGCCAAAAAAGTGCATTTTGAAATCATGGGCTATAGTCCAGCAGAATTTTGCAAAAATACCTCGGATTTCGTATTTCAATATTTTTGTTATTAATAAGATCTCAGAGCTGAAATTTGAAATACGCACTCAGTTTGTGATACTCGTGGTTATAAATACCTCAGAAAACCATATTCACGATTTCGCCAAAAAAGTGCATTTTGAAATCATGGGCTATAGTCCAGCAGAATTTTGCAAAAATACCTCGGATTTCGTATTTCAAAATTTTTGTTATTAATTAGATCTCAGAGCTGAAATTTGAAATACGCACTCAGTTTGTGATACTCGTAGTTACTATTACCTCAGGAAACCATATATCCGATTTCGCCAAAAAAGTGCATTTTGAAATCATGGGCAATAGTCCAGCAGGATTTTGCAAAAAACCTCGGTTTTCGTATTTCAATATTTTTGTTATTAATAAGATCTCAGAGCTGTAATTTGAAATACGCACTCAGTTTGTGATACTTGTGGTTATAAATACCTCAGAAAACCATATTCACGATTTCGCCAAAAAAGTGCATTTTGAAATCATGGGCTATAGTCCAGCAGAATTTTGCAAAAAAACCTCCGATTTCGTATTCCAATATTTTTGTTATTAATAAGATCTCAGAGCTGAAATTTGAAATACGCACTCAGTTTGTGATACTCGTAGTTATTATTACCTCAGAAAACCCTATTTGCGATTTCGCCAAAAAAGTGCATTTTGAAATCATGGGCTATAGTCCAGCAGAATTTTGCAAAAATACCTCGGATTTCGTATTTCAATATTTTTGTTATTAATTAGATCTCAGAGCTGAAATTTGAAATACGCACTCAGTTTGTGATACTCGTAGTTACTATTACCTCAGGAAACCATATATCCGATTTCGCCAAAAAAGTGCATTTTGAAATCATGGGCTATAGTCCAGCAGAATTTTGCAAAAAAACCTCGGATTTCGTATTTCAATATTTTTGTTATTAATAAGATCTCAGAGCTGTAATTTGAAATACGCACTCAGTTTGTGATACTTGTGGTTATAAATACCTCAGAAAACCATATACATGATTTCGCCAAAAAAGTGCATGTTGAAATCATGGGCTATAGTCCAGCAGAATTTTGCAAAAAAACCTAGGATTTCGTATTTCAATATTTTTGTTATTAATAAGATCTCAGAGCTGAAATTTGAAATACAAACTCAGTTTGTGATACCTGTGGTTATTATTATTTCAGAAAACCATATATGCGATTTCACCAAAAAAGTGAATTTTGAAATCATGGGCCATAGTCCAGCAGAATTTTGCAAAAAAAACCTCGGATTTCGTATTTCAATATTTTTGTTATTAATAAGATCTCAGAGCTGAAATTTGAAATAAGCATTCAGTTTGTGATACTCGTGGTTAAAAATACCTCAGAAAACCATATTCACGATTTCGCCAAAAAAGTGCATTTTGAAATCATGGGCTATAGTCAAGCAGAATTTTGCAAAAAAACCAAGGATTTCGTATTTCAATATTTTTGTTATTAATAAGATCTCAGAGCTGAAATTTGAAATACGCACTCAGTTTGTGATACTCGTAGTTACTATTACCTCAGGAAACCATATATCCGATTTCGCCAAAAAAGTGCATTTTGAAATCATGGGCTATCGTCCAGCAGAATTTTGCAAAAAAACCTCGGATTTGATATTTTAATATTTTTGTTATAAATAAGATCTCAGAGCTGAAATTTGAAATACGCACGCAGTTTGTGATACTCGTAGTTACTATTACCTCAGGAAACCATATATCCGATTTCGCCAAAAAAGTGCATTTTGAAATCATGGGCTATAGTCCAGCAGAATTTTGCAAAAAACCTCGGATTTCGTATTTCAATATTTTTGTAATTAATAAGATCTCAGAGCTGAAATTTGAAATACGCACTCAGTTTGTGATACTTGTGGTTATTAATATCTCAGAAAACCATATTTGCGATTTCGCCAAAAAAGTGCATTATGAAATCATGGGCTATAGTCCAGCAGAATTTTGCAAAAAAACCTCGGATTTCGTATTTCAATATTTTTGTTATTAATAAGATCTCAGAGCTGAAATTTGAAATACGCACTCAGTTTGTGATACTTGTGGTTATTATTATTTCAGAAAACCATATTTGCGATTTCGCCAAAAAAGTGCGTTTTGAAATCATGGGCTATAGTCCAGCAGAATTTTGCAAAAAAACCTCGGATTTCGTATTTCAATATTTTTGTTATTAATTAGATCTCAGAGCTGAAATTTGAAATACGCACTCAGTTTGTGATACTCGTAGTTATTATTACCTCAGAAACCCATATTTGCGATTTCGCCAAAAAAGTGCATTTTGAAATCATGGGCTATAGTCCAGCAGAATTTTGCAAAAATACCTCGGATTTCGTATTTCAATATTTTTGTTATTAATAAGATCTCAGAGCTGAAATTTGAAATTCGCACTCATTTTGTGATACTCGTAGTTACTATTACCTCAGGAAACCATATATCCGATTTCGCCAAAAAAGTGCATTTTGAAATCATGGGCTATAGTCCAGTCGAATTTTGCAGAAAAACCTCGGATTTCGTATTTCAATATTTTTGTTATTAATAAGATCTCAGAGCTGAAATTTGAAATACGCACTCAGTTTGTGATACTTGTGGTTATTATTATTTCAGAAAACCATATTTGCGATTTCGCCAAAAAAGTGCATTTTGAAATCATGGGCTATAGTCCAGCAGAATTTTGCAAAAATACCTCGGATTTCGTATTTCAATATTTTTGTTATTAATAAGATCTCAGAGCTGAAATTTGAAATACGCACTCAGTTTGTGATACTCGTGGTTATAAATACCTCAGAAAACCATATTCACGATTTCGCCAAAAAAGTGCATTTTGAAATCATGGGCTATAGTCCAGCAGAATTTTGCAAAAATACCTCGGATTTCGTATTTCAAAATTTTTGTTATTAATTAGATCTCAGAGCTGAAATTTGAAATACGCACTCAGTTTGTGATACTCGTAGTTACTATTACCTCAGGAAACCATATATCCGATTTCGCCAAAAAAGTGCATTTTGAAATCATGGGCTATAGTCCAGCAGAATTTTGCAAAAAAACCTCGGATTTCGTATTTCAATATTTTTGTTATTAATAAGATCTCAGAGCTGAAATTTGAAATACGCACTCAGTTTGTGATACTCGTGGATATAAATACCTCAGAAAACCATATTCACGATTTCGCCAAAAAAGTGCATTTTGAAATCATGGGCAGTCCAGCAGAATTTTGCAAAAAAACCTCGGATTTCGTATTTCAATATTTTTGTTATTAATAAGATCTCAGAGCTGAAATTTGAAATACAAACTCAGTTTGTGATACTTGTGGTTACTAATATCTCAGAAAACCATATTTGCGATTTCGCCAAAAAAGTGCATTTTGAAATCATGGGCTATAGTCCAGCAGAATTTTGCAAAAAAACCTCGGATTTCGTATTTCAATATTTTTGTTATTAATAAGATCTCAGAGCTGAAATATGAAATACGCACTCAGTTTGTGATACTCGTGGTTATAAATACCTCAGAAAACCATATTCACGATTTCGCCAAAAAAGTGCATTTTGAAATCATGGGCAGTCCAGCAGAATTTTGCAAAAAAACCTCGGATTTCGTATTTCAATATTTTTGTTATTAATAAGATCTCAGAGCTGAAATTTGAAATACAAACTCAGTTTGTGATACTTGTGGTTACTAATATCTCAGAAAACCATATTTGCGATTTCGCCAAAAAAGTGCATTTTGAAATCATGGGCTATAGTCCAGCAGAATTTTGCAAAAAAACCTCGGATTTCGTATTTCAATATTTTTGTTATTAATAAGATCTCAGAGCTGAAATTTGAAATACGCACTCAGTTTGTGATACTCGTGGTTATAAATACCTCAGAAAACCATATTCACGATTTCGCCAAAAAAGTGCATTTTGAAATCATGGGCTATAGTCCAGCAGAATTTTGCAAAAATACCTCGGATTTCGTATTTCAATATTTTTGTTATTAATTAGATCTCAGAGCTGAAATTTGAAATACGCACTCAGTTTGTGATACTCGTAGTTACTTTTACCTCAGGAAACCATATTTGCGATTTCGCCATAAAAGTTCATTTTGAAATCATGGGCTATAGTCCAGCAGAATTTTGCAAAAAAACCTCGGATTTCGTATTTCAATATTTTTGTTATTAATAAGATCTCAGAGCTGAAATTTGAAATACGCACTCAGTTTGTGATACTTGTGGTTATTATTATTTCAGAAAACCATATTTGCGTTTTCGCCAAAAAAGTGCATTTTGAAATCATGGGCTATAGTCCAGCAGAATTTTGCAAAAAAACCTCGGATTTCGTATTTCAATATTTTTGTTATTAATAAGATCTCAGAGCTGAAATATGAAATACGCACTCAGTTTGTGATACTCGTGGTTATAAATACCTCAGAAAACCATATTCACGATTTCGCCAAAAAAGTGCATTTTGAAATCATGGGCAGTCCAGCAGAATTTTGCAAAAAAACCTCGGATTTCGTATTTCAATATTTTTGTTATTAATAAGATCTCAGAGCTGAAATTTGAAATACAAACTCAGTTTGTGATACTTGTGGTTACTAATATCTCAGAAAACCATATTTGCGATTTCGCCAAAAAAGTGCATTTTGAAATCATGGGCTATAGTCCAGCAGAATTTTGCAAAAATACCTCGGATTTCGTATTTCAATATTTTTGTTATTAATAAGATCTCAGAGCTGAAATTTGAAATACGCACTCAGTTTGTGATACTTGTGGTTATTATTATTTCAGAAAACCATATTTGCGTTTTCGCCAAAAAAGTGCATTTTGAAATCATGGGCTATAGTCCAGCAGAATTTTGCAAAAAAACCTCGGATTTCGTATTTCAATATTTTTGTTATTAATAAGATCTCAGAGCTGAAATATGAAATACGCACTCAGTTTGTGATACTTGTGGTTACTAATATCTCAGAAAACCATATTTGCGATTTCGTCAAAAAAGTGCATTTTGAAATCATGGGCTATAGTCCAGCAGAATTTTGCAAAAAAACCTCGGATTTCGTATTTCAATATTTTTGTTATTAATAAGATCTCAGAGCTGAAATTTGAAATACGCACTCAGTTTGTGATACTCGTAGTTATTATTACCTCAGAAAACCCTATTTGCGATTTCGCCAAAAAAGTGCATTTTGAAATCATGGGCTATAGTCCAGCAGAATTTTGCAAAAATACCTCGGATTTCGTATTTCAATATTTTTGTTATTAATTAGATCTCAGAGCTGAAATTTGAAATACGCACTCAGTTTGTGATACTCGTAGTTACTATTACCTCAGGAAACCATATATCCGATTTCGCCAAAAAAGTGCATTTTGAAATCATGGGCTATAGTCCAGCAGAATTTTGCAAAAAAACCTCGGATTTCGTATTTCAATATTTTTGTTATTAATAAGATCTCAGAGCTGAAATTTGAAATACGCACTCAGTTTGTGATACTCGTGGATATAAATACCTCAGAAAACCATATTCACGATTTCGCCAAAAAAGTGCATTTTGAAATCATGGGCAGTCCAGCAGAATTTTGCAAAAAAACCTCGGATTTCGTATTTCAATATTTTTGTTATTAATAAGATCTCAGAGCTGAAATTTGAAATACAAACTCAGTTTGTGATACTTGTGGTTACTAATATCTCAGAAAACCATATTTGCGATTTCGCCAAAAAAGTGCATTTTGAAATCATGGGCTATAGTCCAGCAGAATTTTGCAAAAAAACCTCGGATTTCGTATTTCAATATTTTTGTTATTAATAAGATCTCAGAGCTGAAATATGAAATACGCACTCAGTTTGTGATACTCGTGGTTATAAATACCTCAGAAAACCATATTCACGATTTCGCCAAAAAAGTGCATTTTGAAATCATGGGCAGTCCAGCAGAATTTTGCAAAAAAACCTCGGATTTCGTATTTCAATATTTTTGTTATTAATAAGATCTCAGAGCTGAAATTTGAAATACAAACTCAGTTTGTGATACTTGTGGTTACTAATATCTCAGAAAACCATATTTGCGATTTCGCCAAAAAAGTGCATTTTGAAATCATGGGCTATAGTCCAGCAGAATTTTGCAAAAAAACCTCGGATTTCGTATTTCAATATTTTTGTTATTAATAAGATCTCAGAGCTGAAATTTGAAATACGCACTCAGTTTGTGATACTCGTGGTTATAAATACCTCAGAAAACCATATTCACGATTTCGCCAAAAAAGTGCATTTTGAAATCATGGGCTATAGTCCAGCAGAATTTTGCAAAAATACCTCGGATTTCGTATTTCAATATTTTTGTTATTAATTAGATCTCAGAGCTGAAATTTGAAATACGCACTCAGTTTGTGATACTCGTAGTTACTTTTACCTCAGGAAACCATATTTGCGATTTCGCCATAAAAGTTCATTTTGAAATCATGGGCTATAGTCCAGCAGAATTTTGCAAAAAAACCTCGGATTTCGTATTTCAATATTTTTGTTATTAATAAGACCTCAGAGCTGAAATTTGAAATACGCACTCAGTTTGTGATACTTGTGGTTATTATTATTTCAGAAAACCATATTTGCGTTTTCGCCAAAAAAGTGCATTTTGAAATCATGGGCTATAGTCCAGCAGAATTTTGCAAAAAAACCTCGGATTTCGTATTTCAATATTTTTGTTATTAATAAGATCTCAGAGCTGAAATATGAAATACGCACTCAGTTTGTGATACTCGTGGTTATAAATACCTCAGAAAACCATATTCACGATTTCGCCAAAAAAGTGCATTTTGAAATCATGGGCAGTCCAGCAGAATTTTGCAAAAAAACCTCGGATTTCGTATTTCAATATTTTTGTTATTAATAAGATCTCAGAGCTGAAATTTGAAATACGCACTCAGTTTGTGATACTCGTAGTTATTATTACCTCAGAAAACCCTATTTGCGATTTCGCCAAAAAAGTGCATTTTGAAATCATGGGTTATAGTCCAGCAGAATTTTGCAAAAAAACCTCGGATTTCGTATTTCAATATTTTTGTTATTAATAAGATCTGAGAGCTGAAATATGAAATACGCACTCAGTTTGTGATACTTGTGGTTACTAATATCTCAGAAAACCATATTTGCGATTTCGCCAAAAAAGTGCATTTTGAAATCATGGGCTATAGTCCAGCAGAATTTTGCAAAAAAACCTCGGATTTCGTATTTCAATATTTTTGTTATTAATAAGATCTCAGAGCTGAAATTTGAAATACGCACTCAGTTTGTGATACTCGTGGTTATAAATACCTCAGAAAACCATATTCACGATTTCGCCAAAAAAGTGCATTTTGAAATCATGGGCAGTCCAGCAGAATTTTGCAAAAAAAACCTCGGATTTCGTATTTCAATATTTTTGTTATTAATAAGATCTCAGAGCTGAAATTTGAAATACGCACTCAGTTTGTGATACTCGTGGTTATAAATACCTCAGAAAACCATATTCACGATTTCGCCAAAAAAGTGCATTTTGAAATCATGGGCAGTCCAGCAGAATTTTGCAAAAAAACCTCGGATTTCGTATTTCAATATTTTTGTTATTAATAAGATCTCAGAGCTGAAATTTGAAATACAAACTCAGTTTGTGATACCTGTGGTTATTATTATTTCAGAAAACCATATTTGCGATTTCACCAAAAAAGTGAATTTTGAAATCATGGGGTACAGTCCAGCAGAATTTTGCAAAAAAAACCTCGGATTTCGTATTTCAATATTTTTGTTATTAATAAGATCTCAGAGCTGAAATTTGAAATACGCACTCAGTTTGTGATACTCGTAGTTACTATTACCTCAGGAAACCATATATTCGATTTCGCCAAAAAAGTGCATTTTGAAATCATGGGCTATAGTCCAGCAGAATTTTGCAAAAAAACCTCGGATTTCGTATTTCAATATTTTTGTTATTAATAAGATCTCAGAGCTGAAATTTTAAATACGCACTCAGTTTGTGATACTCGTGGTTATAAACACCTCAGAAAACCATATTCACGATTTCGCCAAAAAAGTGCATTTTGAAATCATGGGCTATAGTCCAGCAGAATTTTGCAAAAAAACCTCGGATTTCGTATTTCAATATTTTTGTTATTAATAAGATCTCAGAGCTGAAATTTGAAATACGCACTCAGTTTGTGATACTTGTGGTTATTATTATTTCAGAAAACCATATTTGCGATTTCGCCAAAAAAGTGCATTTTGAAATCATGGGCTATAGTCCAGCTGAATTTTGCAAAAAAAACTCGGATTTCGTATTTCAATATTTTTATTATTAATAAGATCTCAGAGCTGAAATTTGAAATACAAACTCAGTTTGTGATACCTGTGGTTATTATTATTTCAGAAAACCATATTTGCGATTTCACCAAAAAAGTGAATTTTGAAATCATGGGCTATAGTCCAGCAGAATTTTGCAAAAAAAACCTCGGATTTCGTATTTCAATATTTTTGTTATTAATAAGATTTCAGAGCTGAAATTTGAAATACGCACTCAGTTTGTGATACTCGTAGTTATTATTACCTCAGAAAACCCTATTTGCGATTTCGCCAGAAAAGTGCATTTTGAAATCATGGGCTATAGTCCAGCAGAATTTTGCAAAAAAAACTCATTTCGTATTTCAATATTTTTGTTATTAATAAGATCCCAGAGCTGAAATTTGAAATACGCACTCAGCTTGTGATACTCGTAGTTATTATTACCTCAGAAAACCATATTTGCGATTTCGCCAAAAAAGTGCATTTTGAAATCATGGGCAGAATTCCAGCAGAATTTTGCAAAAAAACCTCGGACTTCGTATTTCAATATTTTTGTTATTAATAAGATCCCAGAGCTGAAATTTGAAATACGCACTCAGTTTGTGATACTCGTAGTTATTATTACCTCAGAAAACCATATTTGCGATTTCGCCAAAAAAGTGCATTTTGAAATCATGGGCTATAGTCCAGCAGAATTTTGCAAAAAAACCTCGGATTTCGTATTTCAATATTTTTGTTATTAATAAGATCCCAGAGCTGAAATTTGAAATACGCACTCAGTTTGTGATACTCGTAGTTATTATTACCTCAGAAAACCATATTTGCGATTTCGCCAAAAAAGTGCATTTTGAAATCATGGGCTATAGTCCAGCAGAGTTTTGCAAAAAAAACTCGGATTTCGTATTTCAATATTTTTATTATTAATAAGATCTCAGAGCTGAAATTTGAAATACAAACTCAGTTTGTGATACCTGTGGTTATTATTATTTCAGAAAACCATATTTGCGATTTCATCAAAAAAGTGAATTTTGAAATCATGGGCTATAGTCCAGCAGAATTTTGCAAAAATACCTCGGATTTCGTATTTCAATATTTTTGTTATTAATAAGATCTCAGAGCTGAAATTTGAAATACGCACTCAGTTTGTGATACTCGTAGTTATTATTACCTCAGAAAACCCTATTTGCGATTTCGCAAAAAAAGTGCATTTTGAAATCATGGGCTATAGTCCAGCAGAATTTTGCAAAAAAAACTCGGATTTCGTATTTCAATATTTTTGTTATTAATAAGATCTCAGAGCTGAAATTTGAAATACAAACTCAGTTTGTGATACCTGTGGTTATTATTATTTCAGAAAACCATATTTGCGATTTCGCCAAAAAAAGTGCATTTTGAAATCATGGGCTATAGTCCAGCAGAATTTTGCAAAAAAAACTCGGATTTCGTATTTCAATATTTTTATTATTAATAAGATCTCAGAGCTGAAATTTGAAATACAAACTCAGTTTGTGATACCTGTGGTTATTATAATTTCAGAAAACCATATTTGCGATTTCGCCAAAAAAGTGCATTTTGAAATCATGGGCTATAGTCCAGCAGAATTTTGCAAAAATACCTCGGATTTCGTATTTCAATATTTTTGTTATTAATAAGATCTCAGAGCTGAGATTTGAAATACGCACTCAGTTTGTGATACTCGTAGTTATTATTACCTCAGAAAACCCTATTTGCGATTTCGCCAAAAAAGTGCATTTTGAAATCATGGGCTAGAGTCCAGCAGAATTTTGCAAAAAAAACTCGGATTTCGTATTTCAATATTTTTATTATTAATAAGATCTCAGAGCTGAAATTTGAAAAACGCACTCAGTTTGTGATACTTGTGGTTATTATTATTTCAGAAAACCATATTTGCGATTTCACCAAAAAAGTGAATTTTGAAATCATGGGCTAATAGACCAGCAGAATTTTGCAAAAATACCTCGGATTTCGTATTTCAATATTTTTGTTATTAATAAGATCTCAGAGCTGAAATTTGAAATACGCACTCAGTTTGTGATACTCGTAGTTATTATTACCTCAGAAAACCCTATTTGCGATTTCGCCGAAAAAGTGCATTTTGAAATCATGGGCTATAGTCCAGCAGAATTTTGCAAAAAAAACTCGGATTTCGTATTTCAATATTTTTATTATTAATAAGATCTCAGAGCTGAAATTTGAAATACGCACTCAGTTATGCTCGTAGTTATTATTACCTCAGAAAACCATATTTGCGATTTCGCCAAAAAAGTGAATTTTGAAATCATGGGCATAGTCCAGCAGAATTTTGCAAAAATACCTCGGATTTCGTATTTCAATATTTTTGTTATTAATAAGATCTCAGAGCTGAAATTTGAAATACGCACTCAGTTTGTGATACTTGTGGTTATTAATACCTCAGAAAACCATATTTACGATTTCGCCAAAAAAGTGCATTTTGAAATCATGGGCTATAATTCCAGCAGAATTTTGCAAAAAAACCTTGGATTTCGTATTTCAGTATTTTTGTTATTAATTAGATCTCAGAGCTGTAATTTGAAATACGCACTCAGTTTGTGATACTTGTGGTTATTAATACCTCAGAAAACCATATTTGCGATTTCGCAAAAAAAAGTGCATTTTGAAATCATGGGCTATAGTCCAGCAGAATTTTGCATAAAAACCTTGGATTTCGTATTTCAGTATTTTTGTTATTAATTAGATCTCAGAGCTGTAATTTGAAATACGCACTCAGTTTGTGATACTTGTGGTTATTAATACCTCAGAAAACCATATTTGCGATTTCGCAAAAAAAAGTGCATTTTGAAATCATGGGCTATAGTCCAGCAGAATTTTGCATAAAAACCTTGGATTTCGTATTTCAGTATTTTTGTTATTAATAAGATCTCAGAGCTGAAATTTGAAATACGCACTCAGTTATGCTCGTAGTTATTATTACCTCAGAAAACCATATTTGCGATTTCGCCAAAAAAGTGAATTTTGAAATCATGGGCATAGTTCAGCAGAATTTTGCAAAAAAAACTCGGATTTCGTATTTCAATATTTTTGTTATTAATAAGATCTCAGAGCTGAAATTTGAAATACGCACTCAGTTTGTGATACTCGTAGTTATTATAACCTCAGAAAACCATATTTGCGATTTCGCAAAAAAAAGTGCATTTTGAAATCATGGGCTATAGTCCAGCAGAATTTTGCATAAAAACCTTGGATTTCGTATTTCAGTATTTTTGTTATTAATTAGATCTCAGAGCTGTAATTTGAAATACGCACTCAGTTTGTGATACTTGTGGTTATTAATACCTCAGAAAACCATATTTGCGATTTCGCCAAAAAAGTGCATTTTGAAATCATGGGCTATAGTCCAGCAGAATTTTTCAAAAAAAACCTCGGATTTCGTATTTCAATATTTTTGTTATTAATAAGATCTTAGAGTTGAAATTTGAAATACGCACTCAGATTGTGATACTCGTAGTTATTATTACCTCAGAAAACCATATTTGCGATTTCGCCAAAAAAGTGAATTTTGAAATCATGGGCTATAGTCCAGCAGAATTTTGCAAAAAAACCTTGGATTTCGTATTTCAATATTTTTGTTATTAATAAGATCTCAGAGCTGAAATTTGAAATACGCACTCAGTTTGTGATACTTGTGGTTATTAATACCTCAGTATTTACGATTTCGCCAAAAAAATACGCAGTCAGTTTGTGCGATTTCGCCAAAAAAGTGCATTGTGAAATAATATTTCAATATTTTTGTTATTCTTCATTAATGTCAATTAAAACATACTAAAGTAGTACTTTAAAAGACAATAATACATTATTTTACAATTCTTTCCAATGCAGTAAATTGAAATTGAAATTGAAAATTTGTGAGTCATAAACCATTTTTGTAAAAGCTTCACTTTCCGATCGTTCAGCCAAAGTTGTTTTCATAACTTCTAAGAGACTCCGTAGGCTCCGTTCCGAAATTCTTTGAATAACTCTTTAATTGGGCCCTTAGTTCCGTCGCATCGGAGGGATACGCCCTTATGAAAATATCGTTGTAGAATTTTCCCTCGATGTAGATCACAAGGCCTGTAATTCTAATATGTGACACCCATTTTTTGACAGTTGTAATAAATTTATGCCACACTTTTTTCTCACCATTGTTTCCCATTCAACCCAGCGCCTTGTGTATATTGCGTGCGGATAGTTTTGAAATTTTGAGTATCTCTTGTTGTGTAGTGCGTTGCTTCAATTCAATGCCGTGTCATCTTCCCTTAAGCGATCTTAATTAGTTGCATCTCCTGTATACCCGCAGCTTAAATTGCTCAACAACAGTTATTGTGACAAGGTTCTACTGGGTTGTAAACATCAAGCACCTATACTTGTTTGAATGCTTCCATTGAAGAAGTTAAATCCTCCAACCCACTCGCGAGTTGTCGAGTCTTTTATTTTCTTTTTCAATATTTCACTATGTAACAATGCCCTGAACACGGTACTACATCCTCATTATTAGCATACCAACAAAAAAAAACTCCTCTTGACATGTCACATGTCAAACATGTTTATTTTCCAGAAGAACGATTCTAAACGTACGATAAAGAATCCTTTCTTTGCAAATCCGCAACGTACGCATCCGTGCATTGTTCGAATGAATACCAAAAAGTTTTGCCTTCCTCATGCTCTTCCTTGCACACATTTGTGCATATAAAGGACTCTTAAGGCTTTCAATGCACTTTTAAAGCTACTTAGGGAATCGAAAAATAATTCTGTTTTTTTTTACGTCCTTTTCATTTTGATTGCCGTCTTTCACTCATTCCATTCATCCTTAAAAGCGAAACCTTCAACATTCTGCGATGACAACTTAATGCACGTACAGCTGTTTCTCTAGTGCTTTCGCCCTATTAAAAAAAAACTCTTTCTTTCAGGAGCAGCGGTAGGGATGAAATAAACACTTATGCCAACCTTTTTTGCCAAGACACCGTGCACGTAATTAATCTAAAAAAAAAGGAAGGAAAAGTCGCACTTTAATATACGCGCATTCAAGGTAAGGCTCGATTTTGAGTTGGTTGTCTATTATGATTACACATTCTGACGACGACGACGTACCTGGGACGTGAACGTAGACGAAACTTTTCCCAAGAAGTAGGACGACATTTTCGATTTTCACTAAAAAGTCATATTGTTCGTAATTGAATGGAGGCTCCGTTGGGCAGACATGGAGGGCCTTTCGAGGAGATCTCAAATAGCGGATGGCCTTGTAAGGTTCCTTGATAGTAATCAGTGACAAGCTAATTAAAACATCGTCCTCGGGGAGGTAAGATGTGTGTGTGTGTGTGTCTGTCGAAAATCCGACATTCATAATAAATAACCTATCTCCGTGGTGGAGACTTTAATTAAGTTGCGCATCTGGGGTTACAAGTAACACTATATTACCACTTAGGGATGTAAGCAAATATTTTCCGCAAGGATACTAGGAACAAAACATCCCATTGGCGCCATCAGTGCTGCATGTGCGGATACCACAGAGGATAAAGTTTTCAACGTTTTTTTTTTCAAACTTCAAACAGCCATTTTTAGAGTGTACCGGAGGAGGAGAAAATGCAATACATCAACTGATCAGGTCTCCAGTAAACGCATTCACAAGGAACGAAAACAAAAGAAGATTGGACAAAGGACGAAGTCTTGCAAGTTTCCAACGTGGGGATTTCGAGATTGGGTTTGAAAAATTCAGTACATAGATCCATAGTTTTGTTGTTCGGATATTGGATTTGCAGCACAATAGAGTGTGCTTCTATGGAATGCAAATATGTTTATTACTTAGTCCTTTGCATTCCGTATGACTGCGAGTGGTCTTCTGAATAAACATTATATGCATACGTTAGGACCTAATCCAGGATGAGTTCGCCGTGCGACGTAGCAGGCTTCACTGATAAATGCATTCACATCAAGATTAGTTTCGGGATAACCAAGTCAAGTCATCCATCCAGTATAGTGTTAAAGCTGTCTGTCCACTATGATGTTTTGCCCGAGATTATGTTCAATGGATCGATTTCGTTGTGGTTCGATGGTCGATCAAGCAGTGGTCGCAATCAATAAATTTTTCCCAATGTTTTTCCGCATTCTTTAACACTTTCTTAAAAATTGGTTTGTTCAAGATCTTCAAAACATGCCTCTGTCTCGCTGATAACCTGCTCACTTGAGGTGATCTTCTCCCCCGAAGCACGATTTAAAATGAGAGTGCCAGATTGATTGGAAAGCAATTCTTAGTGCATTTTGGGAGCGACGATTATGGATGAAGGTTCCGATGCGTTATCGTTGTCAAGCAGCACTTTTTTCAAAGTCAAATAAGACCGCGTTTACCTCAATTTCTTTTCGAATCGATGCAATAAATCACTGAAGAACTGTCTGTAATCGCTTTCCGAGTCTCTATTCGGGCCGACGGGCCGACGGGATCTTTGCCTTCTTAGAAGGAGATTCACCAGGAAAACCATGTTGTTTGTTACTTGGTTCAATCCAATGCAAAACTGAAGACAATTTCATTTAAATAGGTCTTAATATTGCAGCGACATCCATCATGAGCAATCGCATCACCCATCACACTGACAGCATTTTTGAGTGCTGTTTCATATGACACCCATATGGCCACTCTTTTTTCGGACACTTTAGTTTGTAAATCATCGAAAATCCTGACGTGGACTTTTTCGAAAATTTTTTTTTGTTGGGCTGAGGCAATATCTCACTATGGATGACTTGATCAAAGGTCTCACCCAAAATTAAAAAGCGAACTATTGCCCCTTTTCCATTTTATCGAAAAACATAAAAAGGCCGTGACAGAATTTTGCTAAAATAGCTGCTTCCGTCAGCAACGTCAATAATTTTCAAAAACGAGCAATTACTAAGATCAAATCTTTTTTGGCGTCTTCTGCAATAGCTATGAGAGCTTCAATGACGGCACTTTGAAGTGCAAGTGAAGATGCCTACTTCGTCTTAGCGTCCCAATGGAAAGCTTGGAAAAAATATCAAATTCTGTCCAAAACAGAAATCATCATGGACTGAAGATAAATTTTGCGACTTTTCAAGCGTTCTACGACATAAACGGATCAGTTTGTCCAGGGTCCCGAATCGCCCCGTATGGTTCAGTGCAATGACTGCTCTCATATCCGGCTTTGAAGTCGATAAAAAGGTGCTGAAACGCGACTTCTGTGGAAAATCAAAAATCAAGCCAATGATTTTTGACCCAAAAGAGAATTTCACATTAAACACTTGACAGCGACGTTAGGAAGGGATATGGTAATTGATGCTAGAATAGATCGTAGAATATTTTTTTTTAAAACAGATAGGATGGATAGAGCTGATATTTAAGTCATAGGGCATGGTTTCGCCATCCTAAGCCTGACATGTACCTACCAAATTTAAAAAATGCAGCTTGTCTGATCCCGTAGCTCGCTCTTGTTTGTATACCACATATTTCTATCCGGGGATGGTTGGAAGCCTCAGTTGGAATCGCTTGTGTCCTTAATAATAATATGACATTGGGACCACATCTTCCTGACGTTAAGGTAAGTACCGGCTCATATGTCTTTGGCTTTAATACACTCTGTAGGATATGTAGGATAGAATAGAGGACTGAAAATTCTGCTTCAAAAGACTACTTTAGGTGATAAGGCATTTTCACATTGAACTAAAATATGATATGGGGAGAGAGCCGGTTTGTGTCTCAGAGAATGGGAATCCAGTGTTTCTGTGTTATGACTTTGCGGATGTCAATTTTTTGTGAAGCAAGCTCATCTTCTTTGCAATTTCCTGTATGTCCCGTCGTCGAGGCGTGAAGTAAAGCTATACGTTGATGGATAAATGCGTCATTCCTTGACAAGATTTAGTGTTAACATTAGCCAGGAATTTTGTATCAGTTTAGCTGTCGATGAAACTTAAAATTGTATTTCCATTGCAGAGATAATATTTTGGCGCATTGATTTCGCTTTCACACTGCAGTGATCTGGAATGTGGAAGAAGAATTTTAGGTGAAGACAGCTCGAGAAAACAGGTCTTCCCAGTTTTTTGATATTGTTTTGATCCATGGGATACTGAAGAGAGCCTAAGTCGAATTGAAACTATGGTCGTATAAAAACAACGAAGTGTTCTTCAGCACACCTGGCTGTAACTGGTGCTATTGAGCCATCTGTCATTTGTCCCCTCGTAGGAGTGCTGAATTGTTGTTATATTATATATAAGAAATTTTTTAATGGCACAGACTCTAGAGAAATTTCAGAAATGAGTTCCACAACAAGTTAACTTCAATTTTAAAACCATGTCAGCAAATTAAAAAAATGCAAATAAAATTGACAAAAATTGAAACTTCCTACCAATTTTCAATCTATTTGTTGAGTTGTTCAAGACGTTAGGACATTGCTCCCATTAGTTCAGATATCAATTAATAAATAAATAAACATTATACAGCTCTTTCTGTCTTTAAATTTAAATACACGAAAGTCTGTGTCGGATATCACCGAAAATTTTTATTCGTTTGAAAGGCTTATCGATGCCAATATGGAGTATACTATACATTGTTCAAATATCAGTGTGGCATACACCCGAATTGTCAATTTTTCATGACTCTGGTGCCTAAATAAGGCTGAATTTGACTAGCCAGCCCAAAATCTACATTAAACGGTGACTTTTTGCTGATGCATTGGACACTCTTGAATGTCATGAGGATTGGCGTTGTCACAAATTCTACAATTTTGTTTTTTGACGTACCCATTTATCCAGAAATAGGCCTAAACAGACAGAAGATGATTTTCGATGAAAATTAAGGTTAGCTTCCAACTGCTCCAGAGCCCATTCGGCGAACACACGTCATTGTCTATGGTCATTTAGCTTCAGCTTATGGGTCAGTTGAATTTTGTATGACGCAAAATTCGCGAAGTTGTGGTCTGCGACAAGTCAAGCTCTCGTGAGCGACGCGAAATCGACTGCCTCGGACTCTCCTGCCTACAATCACGGACAGCAGCGATGTTTTCAGTAGATCTTACGTTTCGTCGACGTACGTATGTTGGTTTGAACCAGTGAAATCAAATTTATCCATCACATTGCGAATAGTCCTCTCAGAAGTACGATTATGGCTACCGTAAAATTGGCGCAGCGCACGGAACGTTGCCCGAACAGACCACCCATTTTGATAAAATATTTTTATTATTTCCACGTGTTGCTGAACGCTTTATCTATCAATGGTGATTTGGCAAAACAGACTGAATAAATGACAGCCAATTTGACGGATGTAGCTTCAGCAGTATAGACGCTATCAACTTTCTAAAAGCGAAGGTCCCCTATTGAAAGACCAATTATTAGCAAAAACGATGCTAACGCTTGTCCATAATTTGCAAAAAGGTGTGTTATTCCTGCATACTAAAGCACGTAATTTTAAATTTTTTGAATTTTGTTTTTGGTTAATTCTTCAATTGATTTTGACGGCAGGAAATTCCACACCTACGACGAATGGAGAACATTCGAGATGAATTTAGATATCTGAATTTTAGCAAAAATGTATGTTGAGATCTTTGTGAACGCGTAAAATTTATTTCACTGTACAAATAAATAGGCAGTTTTTTGTGTTAAGGTAGCTGCTAAAAGAACACCCCAAAACTTTTTTCGTGAATCTTGATATGCGATGTGATTTTTTGCATCACAAAAAACAACCTCATTAATTTTACTGTGTCGTACCTAATAAGTGGACCTGGACATCGTCCGCCTACCAATGAATAGTAGCGTGCTATCAGTTTAATGGCAAATCGTAGAATAATATGCGCCCTACAATTGACAACTGCGGAACTCCGTGTTTCACTAATTTGAATGCAGAAAAGCAGTCTCTTATCATCAAGTATTTATCAAGTTCACCGCTCTGCTACTTTTTTTAACTTTAAGCACATTACCCGATGATTAACTTCGTCAAATGCCTTCGACAAGTCTAATGAACAGAGGAAAGGGATGAAACCATTGTCAATTGGTTACCTAAATAACCATTGCTGTTGAGCAAATGTGGTTTGACCTGAAACTGGATTGACACGGGTTAAGTAAACTATTATTGTGCCTCTACAAACGTTCAACATACAGCTCTTGCATCTGGTCCGATAAAAAGTGATTAATTAATTTTTCTGTGTTTAAATCGCAACTGCAGTTGACAGTTTGATTCGAATTCTACCTTAAATTTACTTCGAAATATCTTTGAGGAAATTAAAAAACCAGCCCAGCAAGTCATCATTAATTTCTAAAAGACTAAAACGCATCCCCAAAGAAAAGCATTTTCATCTGGTTAGTTACCTGATGCTACTTGGAAAACTTTAAGTTCAATTACTCAGTTCATTCCATTCCATGTCAAATACATTAGAGAACTTTCAAAAATACTAAACAAAATCTAATGGAAGCAATTTAAGTTTGAGCAGGTAATATCCAGAAAATGTATAAAACTCGAAAACCAAAATATCTCTTTCATTTACTTCGAACACTCGCAGCTACAGATGTTCCGGTTTCTTGCTATGTTCAGGTTAGTCAACAAAAACCTGCAGCTGCAACTGTAGGGGTACCCGCGTTAAAGTTTAGAAAGTGTTTCAAAACTTTTAGACACAAGAGCCACTCAAATTGCTGTACGAAGTGTAATGTAGTTTGTAGTTCTTTCAAGTTGAGCAAAAAGGATTCGAGGTTTAGTTAGGGTTTTTTTTTGTTCATTTTCCGATAAAAATTTCGTGGCACATTCAAAAATAATCTCAAAATATACAAAAAATAAGGAAACGCTAACACGTATCTGGTTTGTACTTATAAGAGTGTTCATTGAGATATTTGGCGATGCTTTCTCTGGTATCTTCAACTTTATTTTCGAGTGCTTCAAATACTGCTTCAGAAAAGATGCCAGTAATTTTTTCTCTTCCGCAAAATGTACCAAAGGGAACTCTCCGGGTAGGCTCGAAAATAACTAAAAAATTTTGGATTGCAAGGAGAAGCCAATTGGATTTTTAAGTTAGCAACTTACAATTTGGAAAAATGAAGTTAATTTCTTGCTTTGCGGTTGCCTCTGAATTACTAGCGTGGATTTTATTCTTTAATCCTTGATGCAGAAACTGGCATCTGCAATGAAATATTGCGCTATGTTTTCTTGAAGAATATTTTTATTAACAAATCAGCAGTACCTGGAAAATTCCATCAGTTCTAGAAGGTCTTTGATGGCATTCACCTTTTGTAGTATAACAGCCTCGGCTGGTCCTTTTGACAGATACATCACTTTCAGAGCAAAGCATGGATCGTCCTTTTCCAAGTCCTTGTAAAATTCCGCCGCTTGTTCGGGGGAAAAACAAAATATCTTCCGTTGAACAATCTGGAAACCGTTGTATTGCAGCATTTGCAAAATGCTATTCTTTGTTTCCATGTGATCGGGCTTAATGATAATCAAAGCGCTTTCCATTGGACTCATTTTGATAAATTTTATTTTTCCTATGACTGACTCAAAACAACCAGAACACTATTTGAAAGGAAATACAATAAATGATTCCCGACGAATGTTTGCAGAGGTTTGATGAGGTTTGTAATTTGAATTATTTTCAAAATCGCATCTTGTAAATTCTTAATAAAGATTCCAAGATAAAATTCGCTCTGGGTCGAGTTCAGGATGGAAGTCTTCTCGATTGCTTAATTCTTGGCTGTCAATTGTTAGTACTTTGTTCGAACGCAAAAAGTCATAAGCAGCTTGGAAGCCAAAGGCTACTAACTAGCTACTCAAATTGGATTTTTTTTCACTTAGTATAACTACATTATTGTGATCCACGAACCTGATATCATAGAACATGTAAAAATGCAGTTTCACTGTGAAAAACCTTCATGTCCATCATCTTCAATATAACCTTTTTTTTTGTGGTGTGGCAAGCCATTAGGCCGAGTTCCCGAAGCCTTTGACGTACTGTGTGTACACCAATATCGGCTCCATTTCGCTATTGCAAATCGTTTCCTCATTGATAGTCGGTGTAAAACTCGTACACCTGCCTCGGATTTATTGCGAATCCTTCATGTCCTTTTCAACTGTGTTTCAACTGTGCATGTTATTTTTTGGTTTGTTTAGTAATCTGTTTGCAGTCGACTTGTTGCAGTCAACTTCTTTACTAATTTCAGTAACAGTCAATGTTCCCACTTCAAACAAACAGTGATTATGGGACTTTTTTGGTCTTCGGTCAATTGTTTATAATTTGGCATATTTTCGAAAATATCACGAATCACTTCATACACTAAAAGGACAAAAATTGACTTATCATGCACTTATTTACCTAAAGAGAATGGAAGTCATCGAGAAAAAGTCGTTATCTAAAAATTTTCAACAATTTTTCTGCAAACCTTGCCTTACCCTTGCGTTTTTTGATGCTAACAGGAGGAGTGTAGGAGAGACTTAGAAAATCTGTCAAAAGAATGTATTCTTTAAGGGAATGTTAAACTCTCCAGGAACTATAAATTCATCATTTTACAGGTGTAGGCAGTGAATTGATAGCATCAGCTGCCTTTCATTTTGAAAAACACCATGAAGAAGCCTTTGGCACTTCAGCATAACGGATAAGGTCTTCGAACGTAACCGTCGTAATTTTGAGACCAGGAAGATATTCGTTTTGGCTGAATTAAGAGCACGTTCTTATGTTGAATTGTTGACCATAGAGCGAGATATTTTTAGGTGTTACAAACGTGATATGGCACAGCTACGCGGAAAGATCGTTTCAGAACTCATAAGTAAAGATATTTTGAGTGTTAAAAAGACTTTCTGATACTCAATTGGAACGATCACAAATGGACCAAAACACATACGTCTAAAGGTATTTTAATAATTCATATTGAAATAGCTGATTCAGTATGAATTTAGTTTATTGAATCGAACAATTTTTCTTGCGTTTAAAAAACTCCTTAATCCTCCTTTGCAACACAGCAAAATTGGGCACAAACGCGCCATGATAAAATCTGCGACACATTTTTGAATTATCAAATCTTCTAAATTATGAATAATTGACTTGCAATACTTTTTCAAGCCAGCGAGAAACTTTTTATGTAACGAGAAAATTCATATCTCAGGTTATCTTTAAGTAAATGCGGAACATTTTTTGACTTCAGGACTACCCCTATATATAGTACATAGAAAAATGAACTTGTAATGTGCAAAAATACATCAGAATACATCTTCCTCTCCACTAGTTTCTGTTCATGAATCTATGGTATTCTTAAATGTTTTGCAGTCTTGCTCTAAATTATAGCTTTGATATTGTGAGACCTCATCAAGGGATATCGCATACTTCAACCAGTATGAACCTTTAATTTTTTGAAACGATGATTCAGGGATCAAGCTTCAATGAATTGGAACCAGTTCTCGCCAGTTCAATTACTTTTGCAAAACATGTCTTGAAGTTCCTTGGGCTCAATGAGACCTTAGGGTGTTATCCATTATTAATGTAGTGATGGCGTTGATACCATAAATAACCACTGGACACAACCTTTTTTTATTTTATAACTTTTTCACATCCGTTGAATCGGCCTTGAAGTTGCTCGCGTGAAATACAACGCTGACCGATAGTTGTATTTTACAAGTAACTTAACGTTCATGTAACAGTCCTTCATCATTTTTCGACAATTCAATCTACGTAGAAGAAAGATTCAGGAACGAAGACTGTGGAATGTCTTCCGGAACTGCCAATGACTTAAAACTAAACTAAATTGTATTTTATTTTTTAAATAACATGCTTAATTGACCTTCACAAGTTGGTCTAGGTTGGATTCTTTGCCAGATTAATGAACAATTTCTAGAAAATAATCGCAAGTTGGGCTTAGGCAAAATACAACTTTTCACGTGGCCTATCTAATCATTAATGAGTTCCTTATAAATCCATCTTCAGCAGATGGAAAAGTTAATTAACAAATATCAATTTAGTACACTTTTAAACTAAAATAAATACACCATTTCCATTTGTGTACTTAAAAGTAATAAATAATCTAAAACAACAGTGTACAAGTTCAATCAGAAGTGCTTTTATTATTTCTCTTAATTAAAGATCAGGTAAGAGCCCAAGTTTCATTCATAATTGGACCTAGTCAGTTGCCACTGGATACAAACGGTTGGCTGTTATGCCCACTCCTAGAAAGACATCAAAGGCAATCATTGATGCCAAACATGAAACGAATGTCTTTGCAAGGTTATCTGTTCGGATTTTTTTGTTTTTTTTTTGTTTTTTGGGTTTCAAAACCAAATGGAAGAGAGAGTATACTCGTACTATCGATTGTCAAACGCCCCAAGGGCTGCTTTCCTTGACATCACAGGTCTGGTTGGTCTGATGTGTACATCATCGATTGAGATATTCGAAAGAAAATTTTTATCATTCGGCCAGATGGTACTTTCGCACATCCCTTCAATGTGTGTGATAAAATCGGTAAGGATTTTCGACATAAAACAATCCTCGTTTTGGGGTGCGGAAAGATACTGCAAATATTGTGCCACATACTCGTTTAGATCGCTTTTGTTAGGTTGTCATTTACTATAAAGATTGAAGTCGTAAAATGCTTAAACTTATTCACAAAAATTTCCAAAATGTCGTACCAGCTTTCCTCAAGTGTGTCCTTTGACAAAATGTGCGAGAGAGAGACTTCTTCATTTTATATGATTTATAAATTTAATAATTTTACATGCAAAATGAACTGAATTTCATATGATATTCATGATACAAGATTTGAATTCCAACGCATTTTCTAAAATTTTATTGTTTCAGTTTGCAACGAGTACAAAACGGGGATAACGAATAATTCCTTTCTATGGGCTTGCTTTTAAAATTTTCTTCTTTGCCTTTCTTTTTTTTGTGCTCTCAATTCTCAACTGTAACTGTGAGGATATCATGTTGAAAAGTTTTCTTTTCATCTGCACACGTTCGGTGCCGTAATTCAATTTGCATTTTACGCAGTATCTTTGAAACTGATCTTCTTCCGCTTTCTCGTATTTTGAGGAATAATCTTATCTGAAAATGCTTTCGCTTTTCTTTTGGTTTTGGGTTTGCTTTTTCTTTTTTTAACACGAAGAGAAGTTAGTTTTCCTCTTGAGTTATTCTCTTTATTTCTGGAGGAACCGGAGGTCAAAATGGAATTACCTGACCTAGGTGCTAACTTTGGGTTTCACGCCTTATCTACGGTGATTTTTCACAGTATTACCGGCCATTTGTAGAACACCGAGGAAGTGAAGATAATTGAATATTCTTGTCATGTCTGCAGCTGTTGGCAAGATGACTGGGTCCTATTCGTTTGGCCCCGAAACGGTTAATGGTATTCGAAAATAATATTTCTCTTATATTTAAATATTATTGTTATTAGGTCATCGTTTTTGGGTTGAAACGTTTTGAATATATCACAGAATTGTTATGAAAATATTATTATTTGTGAGGTTCAGATTGAAATGTTGTTTTACTATGCAAGCCGTAAAAATGCCAGAGTTCAGAGATGGTGGAATAATTTAATAAAAAAATCTAACGAGGAGCTTCTATTCATGTGATGAATTCGTATTTAAAATCATAAGAAAATGCAAGTCAAGGTATACTAAACTTAAAACTGTTTTTTTTCATTTTGATTCCGAGACGTTATTCTTAACAATTTCTGGCTGTACGAGGGTACTCCCAAAAGACCGCGTCACGACAAAAAAAAATTCAACTCAATATGGGAAAAATATATAAATCTTTCCATCTTTGTGTTGCGAGTGCAATACAATAAACAACTGGCAGCACCTCTCTGATCACTTTAATGTTTTTTTTTTTCATTTACAATATATTATTTTATATAACTGAAGATTATATAAATAGGATTCAGGAAATCATTTCCTATATTAATATTTTAGAGCGTTCAACATAATTTAGAGCCAGAAGCTTTCGTAGCTAGTGACTTAGTTGTGTTTTTTTTTATTAGCTTGAAAATTTTATTTATTTCTTTCTTATTTTTAATTAAAACATGAACTTAAACTTTTCGGTGCCCAGCCTTCTTTAGCTTCGTTATCCATACGTCGCAAACTCCACCTCTTTATTATTGGCATACTTTTGGCCAAGGCGACATTTTTTCAAGTTTCCAAGCAGAATCAAATCTTAAAAGGCTTAATCTGTTGAATAATGGTTTTGCCTATACGAATAAATGTGCATTGTCGTGATGAAACAAAAATCTTGACAAGTTTTCCGTTGCGAAATGAAAAAAGGGCCTTTGCTATCCCTGGAACTGATTTTCGCTTTGCAGTCTATGATTGCAATTTTTGTTCGCCTCAGGTGTGAAGCGTTAGACCAAGTTTTCAGTCAGGATCAGGATTTTGATGCCAAAATTAGGCTTAACCCTAACAACCCACAAGTTTCCGCGGATCCCAATTTTGCGTTCTGTCACTTTAAAAAGTGAACTATTTATTTCTTTAAAAAAAACATTTCATTTATTCTTTCTCCAATGTTTGAAGAAACAAAATCTTTTATTAAAATGTTTGTAACATGAATATTTCAAAATTGATTAAGTGTCCGATGACTTTTGACCTCAAGTGTAAAAGCAACAAGTTGATTATTCAAATTTACTATGAATTTGATACTTACCAGAGGGTAATGTGAATTCACAGAACACCGTTTATGTCAAAGTTGCAGTCCATGTTCTAGTAATTTGGATTATTTGGCTTCGGAACTGAGCTACTTTTTTATTGTTAAAAGCAGTCGTGCTCAGACTCGCCCTTGATGACAACGACCATGAAAATATACATGTGTAACAGTTTGATAGCGCTTATAATGATTTTGTTAAAAGCAAGAGAGTCTTTTTTTTTTGAACGAGTCAAAATAGTTTTTTAGTTGACTATAGGTGAGAATCCTTTCGTTTCATAATTGGAAAAAAGATTTGCTACTTTATTGTGATGCTTGAAATTCGATGATAAAACTTCTAGGTCTCTCAGAAAATCAAGAGACAAGCTGGCACTTATTAGAAAACTATGTGAATGTGCTCATCAAAAACTAACAAAAAATAACTTTTCGAGAACGAAAATTCATCAAGCAATATTTACCCAGCGAACCTTATAAATATGGTATAAAAATCTGATGCATTTGTGACAGTCATACTAGCTGCCCTCTATTGTGTATGGTATATATTGAAACAAAATGACAGAACAGAGCAGAATATTTGACGTATAATATTTTCAATCAGTTATGTGAAGCTTACTTTCGAAGTTACAAAAATATTATATGTTACAATTCTTTTACCAGCATAGAAATTGCTTAATCCGTGTCTCAAAATTAGTAATATTTGAAACTTCAAAACAATGTTATTATAAATGTAAACGTAAAAAAAATAGTAATATAATATTGTAACAAATTAATAAAAGTCCATTAATTTTGATCACACTTGTATGGTGTTTTAAATGATGTGTCCGCGGGACACTACTGGTTTTACAATATACACAAGCCTAAAATGTCGGTCATCCAATGCCATTTAAGAGATTTTCTATAAATACTAAACAAACTTTTTACTTAAGCTTTGTGAGATTGTAACTTCCTACAAAGGTTGTTCTTTTGAAACAGATACCACCAGGTATGCTTCAAATACAAGTTTACATTTGCTACTAGTATTGATGGTGAATACAAGCCATTTTATTATACGTTGTGTAATAATAGGTTGTCTTATAATACGAATTCTTTAAACTGCGTATACAAATTAAGCAGCATCCTTTGGAAGATTACTGGTATACATTTCGAAATAAAGTTGATACGACTACAGTTGTTTCAAAGATCTTGAACGCATTTTTGTTGCTAACATATTTATCCTTCTAGTCAGATGCACCTTTCTTAATCAAAGAACTCTAACTTAAGGGACAGGTCTACAGAGATCAATTTAGTGTAGACAATTGAAAAGTCTTAAAGCTACACACATTAATTCAATCTCGCTTCGATCTGGGACATTATATAAAGAGACTTTATTAAACTAATAAAGCTATTTCGCAAGCTCAAAGAAACGAACTTGATGTACAAAGAAACGAAATTGATGTGGGTCTTCATTTGTTGGGGTTGCAGACTTCGTAGATAAGCGTAGTCTTAGTGTAAAAATGAATATAATCAAACTGATGATTAACAACAACAAATTCAAAAAACTGTCTTAGTATGTGTCAGGTTGAGGGTTAAGGGTTCCGTATTTCCCTGGAGTAAGCTCGATTCATTCGAAAAAAGACATGATTTTGTGAATTTTTTGTGACGAAATCTCCTTATTAAAATTAATAGTACATTAAAGTATGACATTTGAAGAACATTGCGAAAAATTTTGACGAAGACATATTTAAAAAACACATCCAAGCAATAATTCGGACGTGTTTCGGAAAAAAGTTTAAAAAGGAAATGCTTGGAGGGTTTTTCGAAATTTTAATTTTTCACATTTTGGAGCACTTTGAAGGGAAACACGCGATTTTGCGAAAGAATCGGTTTAATTGTTATTTTCAAATAAAAATTTTTAATAAATTTGAAAAAAAAAACTATCCAGCGATGTCCAGCGGGACACCGACTTTGAAAACGTGAGTTGAGCGGAAAACGCTTTAAAATTTTGAACACTAAAAAATAAAAATACTCATAACTTTGATAATTTTGCTCCAATCGACAACAGAAATTTAAACACAACATTCTTGTGATGCACTGTGTATTCAATTAAAAAACTAAAAATAAATTTATAACTTAGCCCCCACCCTTAAAAACCAATTAACAGTTAAGAAAAATATAAAACGAAAAAAAATATAGTTTTTGAAATTCTTTTATAGAAGGAAAGCAAAACTTGATTTAATCATCGAATTAGTGATGAAATAAGATTTTGAACTGCTTTTCATTTTAGTAAGATGTTGGTGTAGACACTTACATAGCCTTGTTACGTTCACGCCCAAGAGCATGGAAGAACATGTTAAAGAAAAAAACAGGAAGATCTAGTAGATCAGACAAGATGCCACGCAATTGGCTATAAAACGTTTGTCTCTGCAGAGATTCTTACTAAATGAGTCGAAGTTACTCCTTAACGAAGTGTAGAAAGCAAATTGCTTCCAAACTGCGCTTACACTCTCTTGGACCTCAATGAGATTGTAAATGATTTTAGGTCGAAATTCAACATGTGGAACGATGTCCATTTTCCTCTAAACGTGTATTCGTGAGCAAACAAAATGTACGCTTCTAGGGAACCAAAAGTTCATGCATGGTTCACGACGACTCCACATCCAATGAAAATCACTGCATGGTGCGTCAAGGTGCCATCGGGACGAAAATTGATGAATTGGGAGAGGAGTACACAGCTCGCACGATGCATTTCCGGGTCGCCTTATGTCTTTTTTTGTCAAGTTCCACTGGCTGATTTGACTGATCCTGACTTCTTTCAGGAAGATCTAAAGAAGAGCGTTCGAAAAAATGTTTGGCGATGCTAATTTCGTTTTGAACTCATTTTTTTTTATCTTTTTTTCATAATTTGCTAGCTCTCAAGGGATCACGACTATCCTTAAAATGCATTTGCACAGAGCGAAGGATAATGAGAAGAACAAAAATATTATTTAGTGCTTTGAAACAAAGATATATTTTGAGTTCAACTGCTGCATGGATGGATTCTGAAGTGGAATGGAGAGTTTTGATATTAACTTATTTCCATTCACTTGGTTCACAGCATTTTATTGGAAATTAGTCGATACATATTGGTTCATCACCCTGCTAAAAGTGCAAATGACAAATCATATTCACAAACCATTAGCTTGACGGAACGAACTTTTATTTACTGCAAGACAAGTCGATAGAGTATTCTCTACGGCCACTTTTTATGAGATCTTCTCCAGTGTACAGTACAAATGGCTTGTAGTCTGTCTTTCAAACATATTGCTTTACCTATACACAGACTTTTTTTTAAGAGAGCACTCAATATTCGTACATTAAAATGAACATTACGCGTAAATTGACTTCAGACATTGTTAAAAAGTTACTTTTCCTATTGTCCTATTTAATGACTCCGTTTATCGTGCAAAATTTATTGATACAAAAGTATTGGAAGCCACCAAGTTATCTGTAAATGAAACCGCATCATGAAATTATCACCGCAGCCAATCCGGAAAACGATAAGCAAACCCATTCCACCACACACATTTGTTCCAGCCCTCAACCGATAACAGTCATCTCTAATGGCAATCATGTATCAATTACCATAAAAATGAAATAACCATTCCCCACAAAGTAGAATCTCTTACCATTATTGCGTATTCTCATGATCCTTAGAGCTATCCAAAAGTAACAAAGTCAATAATCCACTCCAGGGAATAGCAGCGACGGCCGCGCCTCTACATACTCGAACGTTCCGAATTAGTTTTTCAAGGCATCAGCGATACTCACCGAGAGATACATTCAAGGATTTTGGGAAAATTGCTTTCGCGTAGTTTCTTTTATTTTACGCCCCCACCCTCTCATCATACGAGTGCGAGTATGTTATCAATAAAATGACAAGGCGGTTCTTGGAAAGGACCATCATCCACTTCAAATGCAACATAGTCTCCGTGTCGAACACAGTTAAATACATTTTGACATTTTCTTTCTTCTGCTCTAATTTCATTCCATCTAGGACTTTATCCTTCTTCTAATCCCCATGCTGCTGGAAAAGACTTTCGTACCGCTTTATGCTTGAGTATATTGGAAATAAATCAGAAAAGTTTTTCCACACTAAATGCTAAAAAGTGAAATTATTCAAATATTTGTGCGGAAATTGTTCATGCAAAATGCTTTCCGCATACTTATTCGACATCTTGTTCCTTTTGCAGCTTTTCCGTCCAAGCAGTCCACGCCCCGCCCGCCATCTCCGAGTGATTTATCGTTGTCGATTGAATTTTGAAATCTTTCTTAAGAAATGTGAGAAGAAAGTTGCGCGAAGCTGGAGCTGGGGACCAGAGCACCAGAATCCAGTGGGGGCATTTTAACAAAATGAGATTTATTACATATTCAGGAAGTGGAGAGTTGCGACTATTTGTCGCAATATTTCCTAAAAGGATTTTGATATCGAAAATTATTTACTCGGAAGGAGCGGTGGTATAAATAGAATCAAATTAATGCCAATATTAATTGGATTTGGATTTGCTTTGCAAAGCACTGAAATTGAGATAGAAAAGTCCGCTTTGAAAGATATGATCTGCCTCAGGACCAACCCTCAACTTAGCATAAGGGTGTGTTTTGCGCTTTTGCGTTGGTTGTTTTTTTTAAGCGAAAATGCTCTTTGTATCGTATACTCCCTAAACCGTCAGAATAATAGTTCTTGACAACAAGGGAATGATACTAGAAACAATATTGAACATGTGACAGCTAATATAGCATTAGCTTGTATTTATATCCGCGTTAGGGGGTTCATTGCAGCCGTAGTTCGTACGGTGGTATTTAATATCAAAAATGTAAGTTGTTCGGGAATTAAATGACTTAACACTAAAATTTACTAGGTTAAGAAGTGCTGATGAGTCAAAACAAACGGCTAAAAGCTGATGCAAAAAATTAATATCACAGACTTCGCGACGTTTTTGCAAAGAATCAAGGCCAAAGAATCAAGGCCGATAAGAAGGAGACGGTCCTTATGAGGTGGAAGGCGAAGAGGATCTGTCCATGATAAATGCCGAAGTGCGAAACGAACAAATTTGAGTTGTACAGACTCGATACGATCAATATTTATTAAGTAGTACGGTGACCACACATTGGAAGCGTATTCAAGCTGTGGCCTAACAAATGTTGCAAACAGGGTACTTGTTATTATAGGACATTTAAATTCTTTACTACAGCGTTTTATGAAGCCGAGGAGGGAGTTACTTTTGTTGACAATTTGCTGTTCTAAGTCCCTTATCAGGTTAACATTGACCAGTGCAGAATTATTTAAGGTGTACGCAGAGGTCAGAGGACTACGATTTCTAGAGAAGGACATGTTAAATCATTTAGTAATGTTTAAAGATAGGCTATTGTTTAAGCACCATTTTGCGAAAGAACTAAGGTCATCCTGCAAAACCCAGCAGTCTGAAAGATTGTTAATTCCGTCAAATATTTTCATGTCTTTTATAGATATAATGAACAACAGAGGACCAAGGTGGCTACCCTGAGGCACACCTGAGGTAGCGTAAATTGATTTAGAGGTTGATCCCCTAAACAAGACTTGATAGGTTCGCACAACAAGATTCGAGCATATCCATTCCACATTAGAGGCCATTGTGCTGAGCTATAACTAAAGCATTACTCGCAAATTATTAAAATAACTGATGCTATTCTAGTAAAATGTTTTGAAATGAGCAGAAGAGAAACTTGTGACCAGCCTTTGCTTTTTTTGCGGAATTTGAATAGTTTTTTTTCGATATGTACGCTGTGAAAGACTGCTTATGCCAACTCCTTGTCAAATATATTTTCGAAATTCTTTCCATATTAATTTAATCAAATTCGTTAGATTGCTTTGTTTTGAAAGATATTTACCATTGCTCGGAATATTCAATTATGATTATTTTTACGTCCTTTTATAAAGGATTCAAAAGTACATAGTTTCAGTCGAGATATTTTCAACACCTCCTCCTTCCGAGCTGGGAACTGCTCAGCATATGACCTTTTTCTTTTTTTTCTATATGGCTTTAAAAAGATCATTTTCAGTTCATTTTTCTTTGGAAATTTTGATAGCTGTTTCAAGGCTAATTTTGAGAGATTGTTTATCTCTATATCTTTTTTTTTGGATAGACCTCTTGACTTCGGTTCACGATAAGAAACCACAACAGTGGTGAAGAAACTTAATCTTCGGATGTTATAATCTTGCTTGCAACGTTTTTTAATATACGTTAATATACGAGTAATGCGATTTTATTCATGTGTTTTAACCTTATCATTTAGCTTTTTATTGATGCTTTTTTAACAAATTCGGATTGGATCGAGAAATAGAGAAAGGGGCGCATCAAATTTGAAATGGATTCATTTTAACACTGTTTAAATCTTTTTGTTAGTCTTTATGGTTCATAACTAACTTAATTTAGTAAACGGGATTATTTATAAAATTTTTGGAATTAAAATTGAACAAAAAAAAAACAAATTTTATGAATCTGTCCGGAAACTTATGAACGCCAGTTTTTATATTTACTTATTAATATTTTTTAACTGATAAGGTAGCTGTAAACTACAAATTTAATTGATTTTCGAGGTTTACTTCATTGATACTAACAAACATTACCTCTTTACAATAATATATTAGTGTAGACCTTAAAAAAAGTGTGCTTAGTAAAGAAAAGAAATAGATAATTAAATCTGAGGTTCGGTTACATTTTTTCGTTAATCTTGTCGCCGGAACTCGAAGAGACTCTTAGAATTTGGCTACAGATTTTGATGCTAAGGTACGCCTTCCATCTTCTTTTCCTACAATCGTCTTTATCGGGAAAAAGAAGAGCTCATTCATCCAACTAAGAATTTTTTAAGGAAGAAGATTTTATATACTTGAGTGCTGACCTCAAGTCTGAGCTATAATTTTGGTTTATTTTAGGTATAAACTTTAACCTTTACATAAATAAGCACACAAGCTAGGTTGAGGGTTCCTGATTTTGGTAAGGTTAGAAATCATAACATTGACTAAGTGTGAGCAACATCATCCTTGTCCATAAACAATTTAATTCGAATGAAAAAAAAACAACAACAGCCCTAAAGTATCAACTAAGATACCCACACATGGGATGTGTATCTAGATACTTTATATCGACTAATGATAACGAAAATCATCGATATGTTTTACCCACCCATCAGTGGGTGTCAATTCCTTTACATCCAATATTGAGGGACATCACATTCACTGACTAGTCCAAGGGAATGGGAACTGACATTTTTCGGTGCTTTAAGCTTTCAGGGCTTCAATGATCTGAACACGTAAAATATGCAAAAAAAAAACACACAAAGAAAAAAAAATCGTGACTGTAAAAACGAAGGACGAAATCAGTAAATATGCAAAAGAAAAAAAAACTCACATGTGTTTGTGCGTACGTGATGTATATTCCTATTATTCGTGAAGTAGACGCACAAACGAGTCGAAAAAGAAGACGAAAAAAAGTTACAAATTGATGGAAATGGAATCGGATGAGTTATATGTCTATGTACATGGCAGATAGGATGTGTAATGGAATATAATGAAACAATTTTGGCGTCGAATGTGACTGTTACCGCAAATTGCACTTCCCTTTGGCCTGCGTTAAGTACATGTTGAAATGGGTGAATAACCGTAACCGTTTCCGCCTTGGAAGGTTTTCTGTCATTTACAACCGAGTGCTTTGAGCTGAACCTCCTCCATTATGCTATTAGGTGTGTACTTACATTTCCGTCATAGAGACTTCCCTTTTAAATGAAATTGACTTGAAGAAAAAGATATTTTAAATGTTCGAGGTGTACACATTTATGAGAATATTGAACAATTTTGATTATATTTCAAAGTCATAACCTCGCAAGTCCAATGGAATATATCAAGACCAAGCGACAGTAAAGGGCAGCATCGATCACAATTAGAAGCAGCACTTAGGCATTGTAGTTAAAATTACTCGCTCTCACGGGATTATGACTACTCCTATAATGCAGACAGCAAAAGGATAAGAAGAAGAATTGAAAGCGTGTGTAGTGATTTTAAACTCTAATGTATTTTATTTTTAATAACTCCATGGGTTGAGTCCAAATTGGGGCGGAGAAATTTATATCAAAATATTTGCATTCTATTAATTCACAGTATTTTTTTTCAGCATGCGTTATTATTCCAGGAGGTTGTTATCTCTACTGCTAAAATTATATATAATAAAATGTCTTAATGTCTTAACTTTATAAAAGTAGAAGATGTCAGCAGTTTTTGTATTTATGAACTTGGTGCAAAAGCGCTCGTCACTACAAACTCCAAAGGGACTGTCATATCTTCAATAAAATTCAATAATTTAATTTTTCACTTGCAAAGTATCAGCAGTGACCCCAGTAATTTTAATCATAGCATACGCTAGTTGTCGCTTGATTGACTATTTAATGGAATCCTGATTTCTGTTCCCTTCTGATGGTTTTGAAGGAGATTCCGCTGGAGTTTCTTGTCAAGTCGTCACTTAAGAAATAACAACTAGTTTAATTTACTACAGTTTTCGAGAATGTGTTTGTTGATGACCAAGAGCTTGAGCTTAGCAAAACGTTTTCCCGGCATTTTCTTCGTCTTTATATTGAATATATCGACTCATTTTTAAAAGCCTAGCTAAAATGTATCAAAAGTCACAACGCGAATATTTGAATGAATCCAATTTCTGGATGAACATATATTTACGCACGTAGTACACTTCGCATGAATATTCCAGCCTGACGTCATTGTGAGATCCTAATCAGTCCTAATGGTTGCATATAATTTACATGTGGCGGTCGCATGTAGTCTTACCTTGGTTGGTTGTAAACATTTAGCTTTTTTACGTGTCTTCTAGTTACTTGCCAGTCGCATATAATTTAAGACTTCATGCAGTACTTTGTCACGTCGGTTGGCTGCATGGAAAATACATGCGATTGTACGAATTGGTACTGTCGCAAATATTTCACATAAGAAGTTTTTCAATGACAAACTTGCGCTTTTCTCTTCTAATTTTTCTTTTTCTTTTTGTGGAAAAATAATGGCAGAACAAATTTGATGATTCGGCGAGTAAGTCCGGTTCCGAAATGAGGCAGATATTGTACCATCGAGTGATACAGCAACTGCCGGTTTACCTCAAAGTGAATTTGGCAATCTAAACAGGAATGCAAATCGGTCGACATTTTGGCCGCCGCAATCGTCTTTATCGGATAACTTTCTTTTTGATATTTTAATTTGAAATTCGAAAGCACGAAAATTCACTTCAATAAACGAAATACAAGCTGCCGCACCAATTGTGCTACAGAAAGGAATTTAAATAACTTTTTTTTGTTAATCAATGTATTTCATATAATTTTTTTTAATGAATCGAAAATATTTTATTTGATAAAACTATATGTTTTTGAAGATGAAAGACCTCCATGTTTGTCCAAGCATATATGCGACACCTGATCAGAAAACAATTAATTGCGGCTTATTTTAATGGACTGCTTCAATTCAGTCAAATTCCTTGGCTGCATTTTGTACACCTCTTTCTTGACATTACCCCATAAAAAAAGCCTGGTGCAGAAAGGTTAGGTGACCTGTGGACCATGAATATTGATTTGTTGGGGAATTTTCGTTGGAGCTCCGCCACAACCGGTCTGGCTATGTGTGCAGCTGCTTGCTCCATCTTGCTGGAACCGAATGCTGTTGAAACGCATATTACTTCGCCGCAGTTCTGGAAAAACTCCTTCAACATCTTAAAATAACTTTCCCTAATTGCTACATAGTTACTGATTCATAGTTGTTAACGGCTTGTTAACATTGCCGTTTCGATCAAAATGGGCCTCGTCGGACATAAACAAACAATTTATGAAGCTGTTGTCTTCTTCGACCAATTCAATCATATTTTGATTAAATTCTAAGTCAATATTCAAATCCAGAGGGTTTGACTAGTTTCTGATTTGGACCTTGTAGGGAAACAAGATTTTCATCATGAAATATTCGTTGAAATGACCGTCTGCTTATTTCGAGTCGAAACGCTTGAATTTGCCTGAATCGACAATGCTACAGCCGCGATTGTGTCTTGAAACCAAACACGGTCTTCGTGCGATGCTTCCAGATTCGGCAAACATGTTTACCAGCCTCATTATAGTCCATCTGCTTGGGGGACTATAATCCCAACCATTCATTTTAATAAATCTTAATAGTAACCTGCCAAATAAATAAATAAAAATAAAATAATAGTGAGCCACCCTGTATTTCAAAAATAAACTTCAAGAGTAGAAAAAAACCTTGACGCCAACATATAGTGTACATGCGGACTATGTTGCATGCAGCGTACCAGCACCACATATGCATGCGTCTTTTTGGGACAAAAACAAAAAACACATTTTTTGCATGCAACCGACATTTGACCCTAAATAGGAATATTTTTTCGTCATGTCAGTCCCGCATGTATATACATGCAACGATTTACATGTCGTATACTACGGGCTTAAGAGATTATTTTTTGAATGTTAATATTTTTGCTTTCTGTTTCATTTATTTCAAAAACTTTTTGTTGACAAGCGATCTTTTATCGCTTTACCATCAGTTCGTCTTGGTTCATTTAACAAATAATAAAAACATTTCCAAATAAATATTGCGGTAAGGACACCCCGGCATAACTTCTTTGGAATCAAACAAAAGCCTTTGTGAATCCCACCTCAGGTTTTCGATGATGGATATTGTGCCCGCAAAGCAGAGGTGGGTTCCCTAGTTGTTCAGGTGGATCCTTCGTCCTATTCTTGTTAATTCGACGATTCATTGTATATTGAATTGAATGGAAGATGAACGACGAAATTGAGCGGAACAGATTACGTTCGGGGAATTAATCAATCGGCAGTATCTGCTTTGGCATGCATGATCTTTGTGAAACTGGGAAGCCAATACCATTGCTACTCAGGGAGTATTGTTTGCCTCAAAAGCCAGCTTATTGTTCCCAGTATGGGTATATTGCTTAGGCAACGTTCCTATTGACCATTCGGGATCTATACACATGTGGTTTGAAGACGTGTGGTTGTTTAAAACTATCATACTATTTGTAGTCAAAAGTTTGGATGACAATCTGTTTTGATTGTAATTTTTCCATGAAACTGGATCAGATTTGATTGAATAAGCACTGAACCGAGAAAAGGTTTGAAAACTTGAAAAACAGAAATAGAAACAATAGATCCTTTATCATCGGATAAGGACGAACCCAAACCAAGACAAATGACATCAAAGGTCTCGATAAGATCCTTACTAAACTTTACGAAAAAGCGGGCATTTGGATGATGTCATGGATTGATAAACAGGTGGTGATACCGATTTTGATTTTTTTTTATCGATTGTGAGCTTTCCTGGTATATAGCTTCACTATTTCTTTCAGTTGATTTCATAACTTTGTTCTTTTGAATAAAGAACGATAGGCCTGAATCCAATGTTGGACGTTGCTTCGATTCTATGGATCTAGGTGTCGTACAAGAGAGACCAAACCTGACTTGGAATGACAACTGCAATGTACTATATGTATACTTGGTGACATATGAGTTTTCAAATTTAACTAAGCCAATGGAGAATCGGCATCGCGTATGATGATATCAATGTTAGAACTTTTACTTGAACTTACAAAAATATGACCGTGAGGTCGAGGAAACGTCTGCAATAATAACAGTGTGCTTTTCCCTTAGCGACATTCAGCTAGCCTTATTATTTTAAACCAATTCACTCGTGGCATACACAGTATGAGTAGACCATTTAAAAATGTTAATACTTTTTTATTTTATGAGCATATATATGAAACAAGTATTTAAATAATACATTAATTTATTTTCCAAAGCATTTAAAATTTTCATATAAGTTAAATTGGGTAGAACATATTTTATCAAAATTATTTTCAAAACAAAAAATAACAGAAATTGCACTTCCAACATCAATTTTTATTTTTTTTTGTGTCAATTTGTATAAATAACAAAAAAACAATCAATTTTCGTTGCATTGAGGACACACTTCAGCCTGATTGTTGCAAGTTTTGCACGCATCTTCCAATTCGCCCCATCTTTGGTGTCAGATCATACTGTGTCTCTTCAGATGTACTTGAGTAAACCAATCCTAATTTTCAATGGCCTAGGAATCGTTTCAATCGATACCCGGCGATTTAGTAGTAGTTTTATCAGATGAAGGAAAAGTCTTGCAAAAAGTTAACCCTCATAATTTTTTCATAGCTGACGTTTGTCTGTTTTTTTTTTTTATTATTTATTTACTCGCACTTTAAGAGGATATGCGTGTACCACAGAGCGAGCGGAAGAATTAAGACGAGAATGAATGTAGTGGTTGAGAAACTCAGGTGTATTTCGTTTCAACTCTCTTCCGTGGGTGGAGCCCGAAACGGGACGGGGGCTTTTTCTTATATCGACCTATTAGCTTTCACCTAATTCGCGGGATTTGATTCGACATTAGTTGACTTTGAAAGCTTGGAAGATTTAGCTAAACATCCCGCAGTCAGCGTTATGCACAGCAGAGCCTACTACTCTCGCTGGTCGACGCTGATTCGAAAAACTAGACCACTCTATCAATTGAATCAATTGAAAGGTAGGCGCTCTACCAACTTCGCCACCCAGCTTTTTATCTGGTTGATGATTGACATCATGCCTTGTGTGAAAAATAATTCAAAATACCGAATCCTTTGCATTCGTTGCTGCTTCCCTTTTGGACCACGTAGCATTACTCGAATGTTATGGTTCGTGTTCGAGTTATTGGTGGTAAGTTTTTCGGCCAAACTGTACCATTTGGACATTTGTAAGGTCTTGGTCTTTGTCCAGTCAACTCCGCGAGTCATGAAATCCAGTTTCGAGTGTTTCGATTTCCTGAGTTGCCACCTCACGAACCAGGGCTTAAAAATCCGGTAACTGTACGACTTCCTTTTCTTCATTCTCGATTGAATCATCGATGACATTATCAGTCTCCATCTCCAAAAGCCATCTCTTAATAACTCATGATAATATATATCAACAACAAATTAGCCTTGTAAACTCGAAAACAATGAAAACAAATGGGTTAACTTCATTTATACTCGCGCGGACTTCTATGGTGGCCAGGTTACGTTGGTGGTTGATTATAGAGCCACGCGTACGCGAACAAATCAAGAGAGGTACTGACTTATTGAAAAAACATTTAGTTGAGAAGGCTAATCTGAAATGACACCGCTCTTACATAAAAAAAAAATGTTGTGTTATGAACAAACCTGATGCTGCGGTTTTCTATAGAAGATGAGAAATTTTACCAAAACCTTTACAAAGTTCATTGCTTTCTGCTTAGCTTACAATGCTTTAGACGTCGATACGATAATGTTTGTGGTTGTGGATCCTCCTCTTTGTAAATGCGTCTGCGACAACACTTTCAAAAAGCTTAGAAATGGAAGAGAGTTTGGCAATGTGACGGTAGTTTGAGACATCGTCCTTACGATACTTTAAATTCATGCATTCGTGCTTTCCATATCTTTGCGTGTTTGCTTTTCCTGTTTGTTGAATTAATTAATAGGACTTTTCAAGCGGTGAAAATGTCGTTATTGCAGACAACTTCATATCTATTATTATTTCAGCCTGAGTTATTGGTCATTATCATTGTCATCAAAACAATATTTGCGGGAAGTTTTAATATGCTTCTTTCATTTAAAGAAAAAAGCCACCGAAGCTTACCCGGGCTATACTATAGACGTTAGAATGTGTCAGCGGTGGTTTAAGCGGTTCAAAGATGGTGATTTCGACAGCGAAGACAAAGAACGCCCCGGCCAGGTGAAAAAGTTTGAAGACCATGAATTGGAGGCATTGCCCGATCGAGATCCATCACAAACGCAAGAAGAACTTGCAAAATCAATTGGCGTCGCTCAGCAAACCATTTCCGATCGTTTGAAAGCAATGGGAATGATCCGAAAGGTAGGACATTGGGTGCCGTATGAATTGAAGCCACGCGACGTCGAACGCCGATTTTGCATGTCCGAAATGCTGCTTGAACTCCACAAAAAGAAGTCTTTTTTGCATCGAATCGTCACTGGTGATGAAGAATGGGTACATTACGATAATCCAAAACGTCGGGCAACGTATAGATATCCCGGACAGGCCTCAATATCGGCGGCCGTTCAGAATATTCATGGCCTGATGGTTATGCTGTGCATTTGGTGGGACCAAAAGGGTGTTGTGTATTATGAGCTGCTAAAACCGAATAAAACAATCACAGGCGAGGTCTACCGACGACAATTCATGCGTTTGAGCCGAGCACTGAAGGAAAGACGGCCGGAAACGGTCGCAAGACACGATAAAGTTATTTTGCAACATGACAATGCTCGGCCACATGTTGCAAATATCGTCAAAACTTACCTTGAAACGCTCAAATGGGATGTCCTACCCCTCCCGCCGTATAGTGCAGACCCTGCGCCATTCGATTACTATCTCTTCCGATCGATGCAACATGGCCTGGCTGACCAGCACTTCCGTCATTTCGATGATGTCAAAAAATGGATTGATTCGTGGATTGCGGCCAAACCGGTCGAATTTTTCAGAACGGGTATCCATGAATTGCCAGAAAAATGGGGAAAATGTGTGGCTAGCGATGGGCAATACTTTGAATATTGAATTTAAATCTATTTTTCTTCCATAAAGCATTGATTTTTGAAAAAAAAACTACATTTTCAACCGGTAGTCCTATTAACTCATGTTTGTTGTAGTCGCAATTGATCGCACTCTGAGAAAAAAATTGCAAATTTTTTTCTTCTTGGACTCTGGAACAACACTGCCCTCTTTGAAGTACCGTCTTCTTTGCCAATTGTTTAGCTTCATGGTTTTCATACTATCTATGCTGACAGGATATGAACTCTGCCGAGGTATTGGCATGGAATCCGCCTAAAGTTTTTCATTTGTAGACCAGCTTTTTTTAAAAAAAAACTCTGTGACCCAAATAATAATGATGTGAAGTAATTTATGAATGGAATCCGTCCTGTAGCTATCACTTCATTATCGTTGGTGTTTTAGATGTTTTTTTTATTTTTTTTTTTTGCCGATCTCTAGAGTGAAGAAGAGCACCAATTCTATATGCACGGATTGACGTTGTGGCTTTTGTGTTCATACGAAATACATTCAATCTTGGGACTGCAACTATTTTGGGCACAACATTCCCGCCTCAGAGGGTTGCAAATCAGCCCCGGTCAAAAGGACAGTGCAAAAAGAAAATCAGCTGATATAGTATATCCATGTCCATGACCGGGGAGATACAGAAAACAACAACACTGATTGTGTCCACACCATGCCTCTCACTTAAGACAAACTGTGCTGAATCAAAGATTCGAAATCAAAAATCTGTAATCAAAAACTGATTGCTAATGAATTGTCTCTATTTGTGTATTTGCCATTAGAAGTGTAAGATACTCTCTAATACATAACAGATTCAATTTGAGTACGCAGATCTAGTTCAAATAGTCAACTAAACAAGTTGTAAAGGATTAGCAATCAACACTCATCTACATCATCGATGAAGCAAAGGAAAGGTTGCTGCTCACGTCACACGTGGAACACCAATAAATCGCATAGCATTTAGGATAAAATCCTGGAATGTTTACCCTAGTTAAGCAAACTCGTTCATGATATGCAAAAGGAGTCCTTTCGTAAACAGTTGCCGGAAAATGCAAATGATGTTTCATCTGACAGATGACGGCTTAAAAAAAACTGCTTCAAGCAAGTAGACGAAATACCTGCTCCAAGATACCATAAAAGGTCTTACGAAATCGTAAATAATAATCAATGTGAATCTGCAATTACCATGCCCACACAGTCTCCAATCAATTCATAAGGTTCATTAAAAGAATACCAAAGTTGTAACATCCTCCGCAGCGTGGGTGTGTATTGAAATATAATCCCTCGATTCAGTGCCACCCACTTTGTGGTGTAGGTAAATGCTTGAGTGGTAAAAACAACCCAACCACCCACCGATCAGATCTAATCTAATTTATGTGATTTGGAGAAAAAGGATTCGATGCCATAAAGTCCTTCAGGACCTATCAAGATACTTTACTACGTTGCCTGATACTGTCGGGCCCAGAGTTACGCTTCCGGGTAAAGATTAATATCCATGTGAAAGGTAAATACCAAGCAACAAAGAGACGAATGGGGCCGCAAAGGAATGCAAAGAGGAAAACTATGGAAAAATCCATAATAGAAAATATCGACACGACCGAGGACGACCGAAGCGCACCAAATAACCTGAGAGAGGCCAAGCGCAGGAGGAAGTTCGTTGGTCTTTCACATCACATTCGAGTGGAATTTTTGGCAGGAGATTTACTTCGAAGGATATGTATGTACGTACGTACGAGCAAAGCGAACACTGTTGTTGTTCCTGTGGTTACTTAGAGTGGCTGCTCGGATGATGGTGTGTGTTTTCCTTTTAAGGAAGAGAAATTGATATTTACTCGACGAAACAGGTCACTGGAAGTGGGCGGGTCGTGTTATCGCAGCGCAACCCAATTTCCGTGGTTAGATCTAATTACTTTTATGCTATCGATACTTGGGTGACACTTTTGAGTGGGATTGTTTCTGAAATTTGTTCATTTCATGAAAATTATTTATCCACGGGGAGCTTATGATTAGAATATTAAATCGTTAATTTTTCTTTGTAAATCGCAGTGACTTGAAATTTAAAACGCATATTTCTTGAATAGCAAACCGCGCGCCTTGTCAATTCAGAAATGATAAGTTGTACGAAAAATTTGAATTATTTTAAGTTTCAGGGACCGTGTTTTTTACTCAAGGTGCTCTGTGTACCGAAAGTAAAAAAGAAAAACTAAGAATGTTGTTGCTTTTTATAGTCAGGAAAAAGTATTGTTTTTTTGATGCAGTAAATGCTTAACGATTATACTGAAATATGAGACTTTGGGGTACATAACCTTTCTTACTGAAAAGCCAAGTAGGGGAAACAGCCCGCTGCGTTACGGAAAATTAGTTCTGTCTCTTCTTTCTGTAAGACGAAGGTACGATATGAGCTTGATGTATCGTAATATTCTGATTTTACTGACTGCCAACTGGCCTATAAAAATATTGACGGGCTTCTTGGTTTTAGACTTCCATATAACTTACAGCAATCAAAAGCTGGTATTGCTGTACTTATTTTCTAAGGCTGGACTTTCTTCGCAGGATCTCTTCTCAAGACTCCTCAAGACATATGAAGGTAACGAACGAGCTTGTAATGCGAAACATCTCCCGCAAGTAGATGTCACTTTGCAATTCTACTTTTTATAAATTGTGGTACAATTTACAACTACAAATTTGTACTTGTAAGCCACGATTACAAAGTTGTTATTGTGTTTTTTGTTTTACAGAGTGCTGCCAACATGTTTTCGATTGTGTGCAACACCGAGTCTTCTTGATTTCTCGGTGTCTTGTTTTTCATTGTGTCTTCTTCTTTGATAAGATTTCATTGGAAGGGGTGAGCGAACATGATTTGTTGTTATGCACTTTCGATACCGTCCTTCTCTAAGCACTTTTGCTTAAAGGGATTTTTCTTCCGTAAGCCATGAAGCTCTTACGACCGGAGCGAAGCTCAACATTTTTCAAATCTGGCAAGCAGCTTATTTAAAGTTCTTTTGCCAACGAAAATGGATTCCCTTGGTATACGAAGGAAGTAATTGGAACCATAAAAAACGAAATAAAATAAGTTGGTTTTGGGGGAAAATTCCTGCCAATTGTACGACAAACCTGGATGTATTGAATAAGAGCTTACTTTCCAATGAACCAAAGATAAATGGTTGCTGTGATTTAATTGCTATAGAACATGACACTGATTTTGAGATAATAACTGAAAGCGAACTTTTGAGAGTGATCAGAGATCAAATGCAGTTAATGGAGATGGCTTGTCGCTTCGTTAATGAAAACTACTTTTACCGCATATTAGTAGCCACCTAACGCATAGTTACTTTCCACAGGCATGGAAATGGGCTTTAATTAAGGGACCTACCTGATAATTCTTTGTTGAGCGTTTTCAGTCTGGGTAAAGAAACTGTAGATATAGCTCTCCGGGAGACAAATCAGTCGCAATATTGAGATGAATTCGCAGAATACTTGCAGTCTGTTACATTACTATTATAACATTTGGCAAACAAAACTTAACGCCATAAATATGAAAGTAGAAAAAGAAAGGATTAATTCTTTCCAAGCAGTACCTTTTATTTGAACGGAGGCTGATTCCTTGGAAACCATCTCGGCAAGCGACCTACTTTTAAGCACCATGTAGCTAAAGTTATTCAAAAGATTAACAATAAATAGAAATTTGTTACAAAGTAAGGAGAATAAAATTATATAAAATTATATTAATTATTCCATTCTCCTCTACGAATGTCATATTTCAAGACTGCAAATCAATATATCAAAATAAACTCTATGGAATGATGGTCAGTTTGCCAAGATATCATTTTACTCATGTTTGAAATTCACAAGCCTGTATTTTGAAGCTAAGACAAATCTTCTTGAGCAAATTTTAATTCGGATGTTCCTCTGATCTTGGTCCTATTTTTAATAAGACACTACATACTTTCTTTTTTCTTATATAGTCCTATTAATATTTACCAACTCGTTATTCGGCTTAGCTTTTTGTAAATATGGATTATGTTTACATATAAAAAATATTGGGCCGGGACTAAGCGCTCTTGCATCATCAGAGCTTGCTTTTTCGGGAGTTGTTTTTATCGGTTTTTCAATAAAAGCCATCTCAGTTTGCTTTCCTGAATATATATTCTCGTAGAATGGATTCCTTAACTGAGTTTTTTTAAACGAGATATAAGTCGACTAGCCTAGTGTGCTTATCATAGAAAGAAAGGTTAAAAACGAGTTTAAGGTTTTGTTTAATTACGTGAAGATCTTTATAATGAAATTGCCCGCAATAACAATTACACTATAAGGATAATGGAAACAATTCAGAGAGTTACAAAAATCATTACAAACTGAAGTACTGTCCATGTTGAAGGAACTGTCAAACGACAGAAAAAGAATACTCGTATTCTTCCAGGAATAGGAAGGTTCTTTCGGATAAAAGGGATTATTTTGCACTTTTGCGTATGTGGTTTCAACAAGTTCTTGTTGCACTAAATGAAAAATTTATTCAAGTTTCTCGAAAATTGGTAATAATCATATGAGGACGATATGCGCACGGAGATTCTCATGTCGTCGATACTGACAAAAAATACTGAATCATTATCTACAAGCCCAACACCAAATAATTCATAAAATAAAATGATTGTCCTCAAGTGACTACCTTAAGGGACTTTGACTGCTCTCGTTGGGATATCAACTAATGGCGGAAAAAATTCAACGAATTGGGTGAAAACGATGAAGTCAATATCAAACGGATCAGCCCGTGAAAATTTGAAGCCAAAATACATCTAAGTTTCAAACCACAACATAGTATTTCAAATCTTTTAATTATTCTTCTACTCGCTTTGAATGTGACCAAAGTTAAGCTAAAAATATAGAATATCCTTGAAAAAAATTTTGTCCACAGAGACCAACAGTAAAATATGAGGGGAATCATATCATTTTTTTAGATATTTATTTTAAGGAATCCACTGTTAGTGCGGATCGAACATGGAATTTTATTGCATCAACATCGTGAGATAGTAAATTATGTTGTCAGAATAAAAATTGTATGCGACAAAAGGATCTCGAACTGAGACATGAACATGCTCTGCGAATTCTGTCGGTCATGCTTGCAAAAAAAAAAACACATTGGAATAATGACGTTTAGTTTAACAAGATGTTAAAAAATGTTGGTCGTAACTTTTAAAATACTTGAAAAACTTTATGCCGATGGTTGTACTTTCAATTTGAAAGTACCAGTAAATCCGCAGTCCTCTGAAATAACATTCTTATGGTTTCTCAATTGCCTTCTGAACACCATTGCTATGGATGTTGCCAACGATTTTTATTCAGAGCATTATTCTAAGTCAGTATGAAGAAAACTGTCGACTAAATTTCTCAAAACCTAGTCACACACTGTCGTGGTGTAACCATCACGACTGTAGACATAGTCAAAAATCCAATCAAGATTTAATTTTGTCTTGCTTAATCTATTTAACTATGATACGTATTTTCTGAGAGTATTTTAGAGCCATTGGTAATCGACAAATTCGAGGTAGTTCACCACTAAAAAAAAAAGAACCCTTCTGCCTGACATCAAGTAAGTCTTTTTTCCGAGTTTATTCAAATTGAACCACATGCAAGAAATTCACTGTTCTCGCAAGCAAAATGCAGCTCTCTTATTTCATACTTAAAAGCATTTTCTTCAGCACAAAGTATCCTTTTCAATCCCTTCAGAACATCAAAACGAATGGTTTTCTAATAAAGTCGCCTTTTCTTTTTCACTTCTAAACTAAATCATTTTTCATTCCATTATTGAGAACTTATTCGCAAATGGCGAGCCATAGAAAATACAATTTTATGTCTTTCCTAAGATCCCATCCCGTTGTCCCAGAAATCCTATAAATCGAGAGTAACCCAAAAAATATTACCCCATGAAATTGCCAAAAAGATGTAGCAGCGCAATGGAAAAGGATATCCACATGAAGCGGATATCAAGAGAAAAAAAAAACGAAAAACATTGAAATATTAAATATTTCTACACTCCTAGCTGAAGGACTTCTTTTACTATTCTTTAGTCTCACGCCCTTCTCATAAATGTCGAACGGGGGGTTGACTTGAGTACAAGAACTTATTGGTCCATTGATCCTTCTCTCACCACCAAAATCGCCCACACCTTCTACGGCGATATCCTCCGCTATCAGGTAAAATAAGATTTCTAAGAATTGTTTGCAGCCCGCAAGGAGCAAGTGGCCATTCGTACCTCCTTGTAACGAGAACAATAGAAGGAAAACCAAAAAGCTCGAGGCAAAAAAAAAACCCCGTAAAAAGAATGTAATATTTTAAACATTTTGCAAGCCACCCTCTCTTCGGCAGATATATTTCTTCAAGGATTACATCCAAACATGGAAAAATATGACCTTATTTCGACAGATTTTTTTTTTTGTTGAGATATAAGCGAACACTGTTTCCAGGAAGCCAAACCCAAAAAAAGAAAAGAATTATTCTTTGGGAATAGGGGAATGAAGAAAGCCGGTCATAAAGAAGCAGCAACGAAGTCAGTAGTGGCGAAGGGATATTTTCTACTCCCTTGAGATGGTCAATTAGCTGGGTTCTCCGTTGCTTCGTGCAAAATAATTTCATAATTTTCAAGGATATCCTTCGTGGACTTAAAGTTTCAACATCAAAAAAATTGGCTTTGCATATTTTTTTAAAACAATTTTCTAGCACTTATTTCCATTAGGCAAGCTGTGCTTAAATAAGCTTAGTTTGTATCATCGGAGATTTTTTCTTCTGAAGGCCAACACCTGAAGTGGCAAAATGTGTTACCTCAAAGTTGAAGAGGAAAATAAGTATCTAAGTCGCGTTCCCTCGTTCTCTTACTTTATAAGTTTTTTTCTTGTTTTTTAGTTGATGCAGGTTCTGGAAGTTTGAGGAAATATCCTTGTTATGTTCAGTAATTAATTTTAGACTCAAAAACTACGAACAAAGTGAATGGTGTTAAGATACACGTGCGCAAAATTGAGCTTCTTGATTTCACTTTGAATTCCTGCTTTAGCTTTAACCAGGTTGAATTGTTCGGACAGGTGGTACCACTGCCTCCTCGTGTTACCTTTGGTTAAGCGTATGCCAGGTCCTTATATTCAATGGCCGGTGGATACACTTAACCTCCAAATGCCCTGCAGAGTAAACTACAATTCTACTTGGGAAAATTTCACCAAAAAACTCAGTGAAAGTCCCCTTCACAAAAAAGATAAATCAAGGATGGGACATCTTTAGCTTATCCTGCCTCTACCAGCTTCATAGCAGCCTAGCAACCGAATTTTGTAACACATTTTCGATATTTTTGACAAGCTCTCCTCTTAGTAGCAGCTCGATTCAGCGCCGAACTATTCCTTACTAGAAGCGGCGCCATGCTACTATCAGCAGGCTTAACATTAGACGCTCCAGCACACCGAAAATACTTGGATCCCAAAGAGAGCATCCAAGTGAAAGGCTCTCAAATGAGTGATTGTCTCCGGAAAATGCCAACAAGGGAAGTGTACATTGCAAGAAATATCCGCGAAAATTATTGATGCGTGATTTTCAGCACATTATAAACGACAATGGAGAACTCAGTCTCAGCCATGTCAAGAAGCATGTGAGACCATATTTAAAAATAACAAAGCTTCTAGATCAATACAAAGTGAACTTTTTAGATATTGCGGAGATGTTCTGGCGAAGAGTCTTTCATCCTTCTCATCTAAAATGATTTATCCTATGTCTTGGAACAAATTTCTTACAAATTTCTATTCAGCGTATTGTTTGAACGGCTGAAGTTGGCTTTTTTTCAACGCACACTCTGCCAATACTTACGGGGGGAGCTGTTGAGTCCGGCAAATCAGCTATAGATATAATATCTAACTACCTCAAATCCTGCAAAAATTAAATGAATTTCAAGTCGATTCATCGAAACAAAGCGTGTTGCAGAAGTTCAGTTTCGGTTTTCGCGGGAAAACTGATCCGGTAATGTTAAACAGCGCTCAAAAGTGTCGATGTTGTATTCAATGTCCTTTCGAAGCTATTATCTGCGAAAAAAAGGTCAACCGGGGCATCCCACAAGGAGGGATTTGTCTCGCCTGGACTGGACGGTTACCCGTCAGAAACTTAGGCAGTTCTTTTCACTAGGAGAAGCACAATTCCAATGTTTGACCTCCGAATATGCGCGGCACTGATCTGTCAGTAAAGAATACTGCAAAATATCTCAGAGTTATTCTAGGCTCAAAACTGAGCTGGAGAGAAAACATCACAAACCGCGTCAAACGTGTAGTTTTCTATATGTGTAAAAACATGTTCGGCAAAACCAGCGATTCAAACCATAGGTAGCTCACTAACAATACATCGCGATTGTGGGTCCCAAGTTTGGTGGAAGGCACTTGAGAAGAAATATCATCTTCCAAGAGTCACGACGGTTCAATGACTTCGTTGCATAGGGGTGACGAGATCTATGAGATTGACACCAACCGCAGCACTGGGGACAATGCTGAATCTTTTAGCACTGAACCTTTACTGCAGCAATACAGCGGCTACGACAGAGATCGGATTAATCGGGTAGTCATGATAGGTATGATCATTGGAGATAATTTAATTGGTAAACTAACTACATTGACAGCGAGGCAGCCATTAAGGCTCCGAGAACTCCGAAACAGATAAAATCCAAGCTTGTAATCATGTGCGGACAATAACAAAAAAAACATTATATCAGCGATCAAAATGGATCTCTGTTGGGGACAAAGTCACCGGGAAATAATATGGAACGAGTGGGCAGACGAACTTGATAAACAGGGATCTGAATTGGAAACTAACAAAATTGTACCCTCTCTTAAAACGCCAATTGAAACTCTTCGCAAAATTATTGACTCGGAAATAATAGATAGGGCTAACAGACGCTGGAAACAAACCTTATTATGTGCAATAGCCATGCTTTTGTGGCTAGTCATCGACGCTCATAGATCAAGAGATCCCATCAACCTAAATCGAAAGGATATCCGTCTGATTTCAAGCATAATAACAGGCCATTGCACCATAGGCACTCATGAGGAACGACTCGGTATACCACTTTTGCACGACTTTTACAGCAGCTGAAGAGACATCGATGAAATATAATTTGTGTGTTAACAGCTCTGCGAATGTCCCGCACTAGCCCCAACAAAATTGAGAACTCTTGGCAGTTAATTTCTTCATGAGCTGGACGACCTGCATAGGTAATGCTGACCCCAGACTCCTTCTGAGATTCATTCTTTCATATGGAAAGTTCAACGGTTAGCCGTTTATATTCTTTCTTCTACATATACATCTCGACTATGGGCACAATGGACCCTATATCATCTAAGTGAGTCGCAGGACGCCCATTCAAACCTTACCTAACCTAACCTGTCCAGATGTTTTGACATGCAGTCGAATTTGTCATTACCGGTCGCACAAAATGTTTTTTCACTGAAGTTCTAATGGTGACTAAGCAAAACTTCTGAAGGGATGGTCTTCGAATTAAAAAAGATGGAATACAACACGTAACTACGATCAAAACTTTTGACTAGAATGACCACAAGAATGTTCTACAATACATTCATGTTGGCAGTTTCTCAGCATAGAGCTGAATGTTGGACGCCAATAGAAGAGAAGGCACGATCACGAGCACTTAGAGGTGTAAATTGATGATTATATTCATGAAAAAATGGAAGACCAAACCTCCAGTTCAAGGATCAAGCAAATGTGAAGGTTTGAAAGTTTCATCATATCAATACGAAGCAACGTGCCAAGGAACGTGAAGTATGAATAGAAGCTTCGGTTCAGGCTCAGATTCTCAAACGATCGATGGTCTGGCAAAGAAAAAATAAATAAACTTTAAAACAGCAATATCATCGTGGCGTCAGTCAGAAAAAACTATTTTTATTTTTTTTATTTTTTTATTTTATTTATTTATTCATTCCTTAACATATCATTAATTTATTATTAAAAGAAATTCAATTGACATTCTGTATTTTCTATACTTAAGTAATAAAAATAGAGTTGAATGCCAGTAAAACTGTATATTACGTACATTTCAAAATTGATTATTGTGGGTGGGGTGACCCTTGTAACAAAAAAAAAAAAAAAAACACAATATTACTTATTTATTAAATAATACAATATAAGAAGTCTCATAAAAGAACAAATTCGTTTAGCACAACAAAAGTAACTAGAGAAAAATGAATTCATATGTTAAACCAGATAGTCAGAAAGAACAGATTCTAAGCCATCGAAATTGAAATTAAGAAGCCAATTTTTTACGAGTTTGAGAAACATACCAGGTGTAGAGATCGACCTGAATGACTGAGGTAGTTTATTGAAAAGACGGATTGATGAAATATAATAGAAATTACGATAAGCAGTGGTGTAAAAGTGAGGAAGAGATACAGAGTAAGAAAAGTTTCCACGTAAATTATAGTTAGAGATCAGACGGAAGTTGCGATTACCAGACTTCATAAAGAAGGTCTTCAAGACTTTAAAACAATACAAATGACGCACAGGAAGAATTTTTAAGTCACAGAACAAAGGGTAAGTAGGATGTCTACCAGATTTGCGGCATAAGTTTCTTAGGATATATTTCTGTATTATCAAGAGTGGTTGAATTTTGTTCTTATAAGCACCACCCCAGCAAGTAATGCCATATTGTAGTTTAGAATGAACAATACCATAGTATATAATTTTAAGCAACGTATTAGAACAGATATTGCGTAAATAGAAAAAAAGCCTAAGCGTGCAACGAAAATATTTCCTCAATGCTTCAACATGATTCGAGAAACACAATCTTGAATCTATGGTGAGGCCCAGGTATTTGAATTCTCTAACGTTTTCGATCAGGAAACAATAATCACTACAGTTCAGGTTACCATAGAAATTAGGAGAAGAAGTATCAGACCGACAGTTGCAATGTTCTAGTATGAATTTTTGGCACTGAGAAGCATGAAAATACACGTTAACGTCAAAGACAGGAAGAGACGACAAACTAAAATTCATAATTTTAGTCTTGGGGCTTATAACCAAGTTGTGTTTAGAGAACCAGTTTCTCAAGAGACTGAGGTCCCAGTTTAAATCAGAAACCAGATCAAGGCGACTGGCCGAACCATATGCGAAACCTACATCATCTGCAAAAGCAATTGGAACACCTTTAAAGTTAAGCGTTAGAAGCGAATTTATATAGATAAGAAAGAGAATCGGTCCTAGGACTGAACCTTGTGGTACCCCTAAGTTGATGACCGTACGACCGCTCCTTATGTCATCAATCTTCACTCTTTGAGACCTATTTTTAAGGTAAGATCTAAACCAGTCTAACATGAAGCCACGAATACCTGCCTTTTCAAGTTTTTCCAGTAAAATGTGGTGATCAACCATATCAAACGCTTTGGTGATATCAATAAATAAACCTGCAGTACACTTTTTATCATCAAGGTTAGACATTATTTTGCCACAGAATTGTAAAAGTGCATCTTCGGTTGATTTACCCTTTTGAAAGCCAAACTGCGCTGTATTAAAAAATTGATTTTTTGTGAGGTATTTCACTAACCTATTTTTAACTAATTTTTCAAACACTTTACTTATTACTGGGAGAAGTGAGATAGGCCTATAATTGCACATATCAACAGCAGAACCCTTTTTAAATAAAGGAACTACATCAGCACACTTGAGCTCTTCAGGGAAAACCCCTTCAAAAATGCACCGATTAAAAATGTGGGACAGTACATCCATTACAAAACAAGCAACACTTTTGAGCAATTTATTAGAGATTCCGTCAGGACCACGTGAATTAGTATTTTTTAGGGTACCGATAACTTTGAAGACTTCAAGTGGAGTTATCGGTTCAAATATAAAACTATTACAAAAATTAGGTTCAGCAAAGCAACCAGTTGACAAACAGACCGGACACGAATATTGGACAGGACATGGTCGCAGGCTGGTAGCTATATTCGAAAAATAGAAATTAAAAGCATCTGCAATGACAAATTTGTCAGATACAACACTGTCATTGATACGAATAGCAGACGGTTTTTTTATATCCGAGTTTTTATTTAAGATATTGTTTACTATTTGCCATTCATTTTTTAAATTACCTCTAGCAGAATTGAATTTAGAACGGTAATAATTATCTCGGCAAATCGGAATTTCCTTCTTGAGTTCAGTACATAGTTTCTTGTAGTTGCTTTTTAGACTCAGATTACCGGGAGACTTATAGCATTTAGCTCTAAGTTTGTTTTTCGCTTTAACTTTGTTCAATAAGTATGTGGAAATCCAAGGTTTAAGCCTTTTTGAAGAACATTTAGAGCGCAATGTAGAAGAACAGCTGACAATATGCTTCTCAATTGAGTCAATAAACATTGAATATGAAGTAGAAGCATCAGAACAAGAATAGACATCATTCCACAACTCATATGTAAGATTGTTTTTAAGCTTTCTATAATCTACTTTCAATGCACTGCTAACTGAATCAGAGCTAAAATTTCTCAGATTTCCTGAGATGTTAAACAAAAAACCAGTCATAGAATGATCAGTGATCATTAGATCAAGAACGCATTTCTCACAGTTACTGCACGAATCTATTTTTAAGCGCCCATAAATATGGTCCAAACATGTACCTGATACAACTCTAGTGGGTTCATTGACGAAACTTACTAGGCCATGCGTTGCCAACAATTCCAAATAGCTCAGAACTATTTCACTTTTTTCCAAAATGTTAATATTAAAATCACCTAACACAATGACATTTTTAGATTTTTCGTTTTCTATCAGACGGGAAAATTCATCTATAAACGTCGAAACATTAAACATATGCAATCTATAGACACACAAAAATATATAAATCTCACGGTTAATTTCAATGGAAACCCTTAATACATCAGCACTTAAACAGTCAACACAAAGGACTTCACGAATTAAGTATTCCTCTTTCTCTTTAATAAAACAACCAACACCACCTGCAGCGTAATTTTCATTAGTATTAGCAAAAAACTTAAAGCCCGGTATAAAATAATCGTTTTTCTCAAACTCGTATATCCAGATTTCGGAAACAAAAATAATATCTGGAATACATAGAAAAGAATCAACATGAGTGACAAGGGCTGCAAAATTTTCTCTCAGGCTTCTGACGTTCTGGTGAACAATAAAGAATTTGTTATTACAAAAGGAACTATCTGTAAAAAAATTAGTACAGTTGGAATTATAGAGTTCGGCGCAAGAAAAGTCATCGAATAAATCATTTGTATCAATCATTTAATTGCAAAAAGAATAAAAAAGCACTAAATATGTGCAAGATCACCAAAAGATCTAATTGAGATGACTTTTCCTCCCTCAACCCTTCTGACAAGAATTTTATTATCTTTAAACCAAGTATATTTCACTCCTTTCTGCTTTAGTGTTTCTTTCGCCTTCATGAGCAGAGCTTGCGTGTACTTAGTGAGAGAATCATTGATATAAATACCGGGTCTCTTGGTGTTGTTCTTCGTACTGCTGCTGCCGCTGCACCTTTCATTGTCGATCCCATTCAATTGAGAGTTCAAATTGTTTTTGTACGTCTTTTTTGCGTTCATTATTCCTTGTTTCGTTTGTGCATCAGAAAATCTCACACAGATGATTGGTTTAGTAATAGAGGAGCCGGCATCGCTGTTGTTTGTGGCTTGCACTTTTTTGACATAGCATTTTTCAATTTTATTATCAGGTACATCGATGGAGAGAGCATTTTTGAAAAGCTGTTGTGCCTTGGTCATTGCATTATTGTCGTTCACGTCTGACATTCCGACAATGTCAATGCAGTTGCTGAGAAGTTGTTGTTGCTGCCAATTCAATTTACTCTCCAAAGCTTCAACTTTCTTCTTAAGCTCCGTATTCTCTGATTGAATCATAGTTAGCTGTTGTAGAAAGCGATGGTTGGCCTCCTCCAAATTAGAGAGCTTCTGGTATATCATTTGAAGAGTGCATTCACTCTCGCTGCCTTCGAACTGTGTAGACCGAGCCGCTGTTGTTTTTGCGGAGGCGCTTTGCACTTGTTTTTTTTTGTTGTTGTTAATAGCCACTAAAGCACTGTTGTTGTTTGGCATTGGTGAAGTCGATAGCGGCTGATGGAGAGAGCGGCGTCTAAGCACTGCACATTTGTCACAGCGAAATGCATTTCCACTTGTTTTCATATAATCAACATCTTCTACAGTGATATTAACACACGAAATATGAAAGAAATGCGAGCAGTCGTTACAAGTTATTTTTGTTAAGCAGTTGCGATCGATTTTTTGCGAACAAATAGAGCAATTCATTTTGTTATTTAAAAAGAATACTAAGCAAAGTTCTAAATATCTAAGATGCGCACCCCACGACAATCCAGAGAGAACTTGAATTTCTTAAAATTTTATTAAATTAAATTTTCGCAAAGAAAAATATTATTTGGGGCCACTGTATTTGAGCCGATATTCTTTACCTTGAAGCGTTTTTAAATGATGTCATCGAATGTCATGTTTTAATCAATGTTTCCTTAACATTTGGTCTCTAAACGTCATCCATCTTGTCCCATACCAGACCAAAAGTGGTTTCAATGTCCACCCAATCCCCATAAAACGCCCATACTCCTATCAGCTCAAACACAAAAATTTCTATGCTTCAATATTTAAAATAACGCTTCACTGGAAGGGCTTCATGGGGATAAAACTTGGCATTCAATTACTGTGACAATCTCGAAATTATGCAAAGATGCAGCATGGAAAAGACATCACATTTGAGAGGTATTTTAAAATATTTTTAATTTAACAGGATTATTTTAATTCGAAAATTCTCCTTTGCTCAGTTTGGATTATTTCACGTACCGAACTATTTCTTTTTCTAGTTTCACGGAAACTACGGTGCGGTAACCCTATATTCTGTTACTCGTAATTCAGTAAGCTTTCAAGTCCATTTATGAAGGGAAAGAATGTGAATGCGAATCAAAAGGACGATTGCATACTTCCACTATTTAGAACCTTTTTGTTAATATGCAATTTTTTAAATAACCCCATAATTACCCTTAAATTCATACCACATAATTTGACGCAGAAACTGATGAATATTGTTTTTAAACTTCTTTAAATTGTCATAAGCGGTGAGAAGAAATCTGCACAACCAACAAAGGGCCTAAGGGTGAGCTGATGAGCATTCCCTGCTGAGAAAATGGCTGAATAACTGGTGCCCGTTTTTTGAAAAAGGCGACAAAACAGGGAAAGGAAGGGGACTTTTCTTAGGTGGTGAAGCCCTTCGATTGACTTCCATTTGATTCTTAACGCTTTATTCGAGAAGGTGTCCTGTGCCTTTGTCTTAGGGACACCTGCTCAGTCATGAAAGTTACATTTTAGTTTCTGACAAATGTTTGGTATTTAACATGGTATTAAAATGGAAGCCAGGCACTCCATGTTGACGATTTTTTTTAAACAGTTTCAAACGTAGTTCGATTTTATAATTTATATGTTTCCATCCACTACCTGGATTAAACGGCGCAAAAGGCAGCTACAAATGCATTGGATAAGATATTGTTCGATACTGAATGCATACACTTCCGATGAATGAGCTTGATGTCAGACTCTGTCAAGAGTCTTTGAAATGATGTTATTAGCGGCGTTCTTACTTTCACCTGGGCGACGGTAAGATATTTCATCCAGTCGAACCAGGATTGTTTAAAAACTTGTCTGACTATCATGGACTAAAGCCCACAAAAGATGATAGATACTTCATACTATATCCACCCATTGTGGAAAAATGTGTCTCGAAATCTCTGCAAGGAAAACCAATGCCAAAACCCGACCTTTTGCTTATCCGATTTGTTAATACATCTTCCGAGGAGAAGGAGGTTAAAAATATTAGTTTTCGGCTTCATATTTTGGTCAGCAATTTGATGTTATTTGTGTTGATAGTTTTGAGAAAGTATTAAAAAATATCTGGGGAAATCTATAAGTCTCTGAAGTCGCTATACCATATTTTCAATAAGTAAATTTAAAGACATCAGTTTTGATGCATAAATATCCAATCTTTTTAAGCTTTTGCTTCAGACTTTAAATGAAAGCAGATATCTCTGTCAAATGTTGTCAACTGTCAGCATTGTATTTCAAAAAATAAAATCAAGCATTTCCAGTATCAGGACTCAATCAATAGTCCGACAAGGCAGTTCGTTCAAAAAATCAAATTCAAACTCGCAATATTGCAACCATCAGCATCAGCTGCAGAATACCATGCTGCCGATAGAGTTTGTGCTGAATTCGAGTACCAAAATTGCTTAAAATAGTTACACACGAGGATGGCAGGCATCATCGTCATCGAGAGAAAATTGAGTTCTCCTTCATGAATGTTTGCCTTCCTCGTAGCTACCACAAGTCATTTGGATATCCTCACAAAGACTAGGAACGATGCTCCTATCAAGGAAACTATATGTCAAGTTCTATGTCAATAACAATCGCTTGATATGTGCTACTCATCTCATAGCTTTGCACACACAATTGATATGAAGAAGTTTCATTTTTTACTCCAGTAGATAGTCAAAGGACATTTTCATCTATCTACAACGAGGCTACAGCATAGATGACCAGATGGGATTGAAATCGAGTACATATCCTGATTTGGTTGCAATGGATTTGACAGTGGTTGGTGTTTCCTTGGCGCAAAAAAAATAACAAAATGCAAATCTTATGGATATTTATTGTTTTTCTTGCGAAAGGGATTCGAAATTGTTTTCTTCGGATAAAAGTGTATAAGATCCTTGGAATCCAAATCCAAATCTGCATTTGAGAAACATCAACAAAGTAAAATTATTCATCTGCTTTATTTGTAAAGTAAACATGGAGAGAACGATTGGTAGGCAAATATTGGCAATCCTTCTCCAAGATCAAGATCTTTGCCAGGATAAATAAATCCTTGAAATAGCTTACTCTTGTACAAAGTTTAATGTGGTTGTTTCGTTGGCTGGATTGCTTTTCCGTTCAATGAATTGCAATAACTTAACTTATTTAAGCATGGCTACGTTGTGTAATGTGATTTTGATATGGCTGTACCATCAACAAGGTAAAACACGACCCATTCGCCAGGAGAACGTTGTGGGGGTCTTAGGATTTATTTGCATCTTGTCCCAAGATATAAGTCTGATTGTCTTTATATGTATTGTGTGGGAAAAGGATACTTATTCGGTTTTCACGTTGGTGTTATGCATTCAATTGAGGGGATTTAATTTGAACACAAATAAGAGTTTATATGTTCATTGGGAGCATTAAAAACGATGCGAAAACTTCACGCTCTTAGTCCTTCGGCCATCATGAATTCTTCTTCGATCGGTTTTCTTGTGAAAAGTGAAATTTATATCCCGGTGACATGACAAAGGATTTTCTTCATATGATACGCATGCGTGATGCTTTGTTATCTAATTTCAATCATTTAATGGACGTTATATCTTTTAAGTGAACTTTTGAGTGGAATTAGCCACTTGAAACTGAAATCACTTAATCAAAGAATTCGCAACAAGAAGACACGTAATTATAGCACTCAATTGTTTCACATACCTTAACATCCACTATAAGGATACATCCTCAAGGAAAAAACGTTCGACTCTGATTATTTTCTTGTTGCAGCCAAATTCAGAGCTCGAATATCCAATGAAAAGAAGCTGCAAATCGCAAAAAATAAATTCAACGTTGGAAACCTTAACACAACTGGAGTAGCCAGAGCCTATGGAGCACCTTTGAGCAAGAGACCCTTTGCTGTGCATTCATCATCCACGCCTTGTGGAGCCAGTACCTATGGAGCACCTTTGAGCAAGAGACCCTTTGCTGTGCATTCATCATCCACGCCTTGTGGAGCCAGTACCATCACATCATCAAGGACGTAGCTGAGATAAGCATAGGTCACCACCCACCAAACAAAAAGGTGACAGAACATGCACACATGAAAACCAGACAAGGGCAGCGTGTAAAGAGTACCGATCCAGAAGAAGGGAGGAGTAGAAAATCCTGCGTAGAGAGAGGACCATGGCAGTCTCTCAGTCCTACGAAAGGCACAACACCCGGATATTTTTTTTAGGAAAACCAAGGACCTAACAGCTGGCTTCAAGCGCGGGACGCAGGCCCTCGAAACAGTTAAAGAAAGCCTTTCACCGAAGCACAGTGAATAGTAGATGTATTTAAGCAGCTGCATAATGGACATAAGGAAAAACAAGGCCGCCAGCTCTGCTGGTCTTTCAGCGGAGCTTTTCAAGCATGGTGGCAACACTTTGGTAGGGTGCACCAAATTTTCAGCCAAGTGTGGGTGAATGCAATTTTGCCCCATGACATGCTGTGTGAACGTCTAAGGCCTTTTTGCTACCAACTTATTGGCACGAACCAGTCTGGCTTATGGCCTTCAGATCGACGACGAACCCTATATTCAAACTAAGATAAATCCTAGAAAAAAACAATCATTCATCGTCTTGAAATCTACAAAGCGATGGCCGAATTCTGGATCGCCACAAAATTAATCCAGCTGTGCCGCGTGACCCTGGAAAACACATGGTGCTATGTGCAATTAGACACAGTTCCTCTGAACTATTCTCAGCATAGGACAAAATATCATTATTAGCAAGAGTAATATCGAGGTGGTCAAGGAGTTTACCACAAATGACACCTTAGTGGAGATTCGGCGAAGAATCTACTGCTACCTCGGTTTGGCACAACAAACGTTCTAAAAATCCTAACTTGGAAGACGAATGAATACTCTACAAAACGTTGAGCCGAGTGCTGTGCAATAAACAGGAAGGCAGAGCAGATTTTGAGCACTTTTGAGAGACAAATTCTTCGTCGAATATTTGGTCCCGTATGCGAGGAGGGAGAACAGAGGAGAAGATATAACCGCGAACTCTATGAAATAATGCTTCAGCAAAGACGGTCTTCGAATCACAGCCCCAGGTTCAAGACGACAAGGAAACCAAAACCTCCGCGGAAGTCTGCAGTGTCTCATGCAGAGCCTCTTCACGGTTCAAGAGCCCGTTCAATAACTTATTTGTTAGTTTGGTCTGACGGAATCTAAGAAAGCCATGAAAATATGGTTTCAGGAGGAGTGCAGAAAAGCGCACACAGGAAAACAAGAGGTGAAAAAAAACTGCGCTTCAAACGACGAACAAAAAAGAAGGGAGGCACATCAAATTTTGAGAAGGAAAACGAAAGAGCATAAGAAGCGCATGATCAATTTCATAGAATGATGTGCATTTTTTCAGGAGATTAAATTGTCTTGGCAAGATTTCAAAAAAAGAAAGAAGCATTTAGCTTGTTGAAGAAGAAAAACAGTTGACGCTGAGTATCAAATATCCACTTCAGTTTTCTGTAGAACGTCAAAAGACAACAAAAAGTGATAGCCACACCATAGTCCAAGAAGACAGCTTTGCCCAAATGTCGTATTTTCAGTGCAGCTTGAGATAATGAAGTAGGGCCCTTAACCCTTACCAATCCGATGCCCACATTGTAAGAAAGTAGAACTTTTAACGTCTTCAGACGCAGCCTGAGACGTTTTCGTAACATCGCCTATAAAGGCTTTTCAACCCAAGTTGAATGCATTTAATTGAAAGATTTGTTAAGACCTTGAATGGCTTATATCAGTTTTATGCATGTCTATAAAGAATGCTCAAGATCTGTGATGACAAAAAAGGGTTGTAGATAAGAAGGCACGTTGTTTGAATTTTTTGATATAACAATCGAAGGAATTGTTTGGAAATCAGTAGAACTTTGAGAAATCGGTTCACATGCTTCAATATGCTGACGATATTGGCCCTAGTAGAAGAACATTACAAACAGTCGTCTCATTTACACAGCAATGAGCAACATTTTAAGAAAGACTGATATTCGTAGCTCCAGGTAGTCAAAGCTATTGGCAAATAGTACCTACGATCTGCAGTGGATTCGAGTAACGTTACCTGTGCAGAAGTCATACGGAAAACCTTGGCCTAACAAGGAAATCGAGCTTATTGAAAGTGGAAAAAAAAATCCTTTGGCTGATTTATGGTCAACTTATTGTACAGGTAGATCGTTTATTTAAGTTCCAATTAAAAGCTGTACCAAATAAAAAAAACATGGATAAAGCCAGGTCCAAAGTCTCGAAAAGATAGGATACGTAGAGCGAAGACAGCGCACGCAGAAGTTCTTCCTCAACTATCCTACGCCACAATTTAAGCTTCAAGGCGTCGGTAGACTTGCGGACTCCAACGAAGAGACTGTCTCGCGATGTAGCTGTTTGGTTTCCTCAGTGTAGCCCAATCCAGAACCATTTGCGTTTTTAAATCTCGGTGGCGTTTCTTTTTTGGGCTGTGCAGCTCCAAAATTCCGGATAAGATATCCTGTCTGGCCACCAGATTTCAAATTTATGATTGTTATGATAACAATATATATATATTTAAATGAATTTATGAATAAATGGAGAAGAAAAGGTGGAGACAAAAAAGCTCCTCTCTTTTATATTTTTACATAAAAAACCTCCTTATACAAGAAAAACAAATCAAACAAGAATTTAATGAGAAAAAAAAGCTTAACCTAACTTAAACTAAGTGTTTTTATTTTCATTTTTTGATTTGATATGCAAAAATTTTGTACCAAGCAGAGTGTTTATCGGCAGAAGGTTATTGATCTTATTGTTAGTTTATAAATGAGTTGACTGAGATAGGTATTTATTTAAGATTTTAAAAATAAAATAGAAAAATTTATACATATATGTAAATTAAAAAGCTAAATTTGAATAATATTCCATAATAATTCAGTTACTTTGAGACGGGTAAAAGTGTTATTTTAACTACAATTTAACTACATTTGTTTCATGTTTCTGACAAAAAATACTTCATTTTGAATGTTTTTTTTTGATTTTGTGGCCATATTCAACCTTGTGTAGTGGAATTCGAAATAGATTTCGTGTTCGACTTCTTGTGTTCACTTCGTGTGCTATAGTTATGTGAAACCAGGAATATTCGTAAGACTCCAGTATAACCATCATTTGGAAAATTTCACAAACCGTCGGTGCCTTAAAATTCTCGCTTACTTTTCGATGTTTTCGGGAAATTATTTTGAGTACTGAGTTTTTTTTTTTTTTTAGTTTTTGTGTTTCCGTTTTGGACACGTTTCCCCAAGTCAGTATTCCATATCGCAACTTCGACTCTACTTATACATAATAAACTTGATGTAAGACATGTGTTGTCGAATATCTTCCCAAATAGACCATTGCAAATGCCGCCTTTTAAAGATCACTTCGTACTCTTCGGAAATGACTTTTCCATTTTGAGTTATCGTCGGTGATGATTTCTAAGTATTCATAGGATTTGACGAATCGGAGTTTGTGGACAATCTAGGTTTCGAAAAGCAATTTTAAAGTTTGTTCGCGGAAGACGGGGCGCTCGTAAATGCATACACTTTGTCTTTTCTTAAGAACTAAGCCCAGGCACAACTTATCTACTTTATCGAACTCATTGAGCATTATATTCACCGCTGTCTATTATTATGATAAACAATTATTGCAGCATCATCAGCGTTTGCAAATACTGTGTTGCTTTTAACTATTCGAAGGAGTTCGTTGGTATATAGTGTGAATAATATTGGCCCTAACTTGGATTCCTGTGGAACGCCGTGCGTGATTTTTTTTCTTTTAGCTGAACCATTTACCTATCTTTACCCTAAAGAATCTCTTTTGCAGGTTATTCATCATCCAGTCAGCAAGTTCTTCTCTAATGCCGGCACGATCAAGCACTTCTAGTTGTGTTTCATGATTTAACGTCTCGAATTCTTTACTCAAGTCCACAAAAAGCAGTAACACTTGTCCTCTTTCATTAAGCAGCAGCTTTTTGATTTTTGTGTATGATACCATATTGTTCGATATATTTGCAAAGACGCCTTGTTCCAAATTCTTCCAAACACTTTTCGGTAACGGGTATTATTGACATAGGTCTATAGTTCGTTATCAAGGTCTTAGTTCCACCCTTGTAATAAGGCCGTGCCAATGCTGTCTTGAGCTGGCTTGGTATTCTAATTTCCGCTATGCTCATGTTGACTTATTTGGTAAGAAGAGGCGCCGCAAATATGCCAGAATTTTCTTTTATGTCTACTCTCCTGTACCCATCTATTCCTCCTCCTTTATTTGCGTTAAGACTTTTTATAATCGCCATCATTTCTGAAACACCAGTTTCCTCTTCGAATAAATGTATTGTATTTGGTCTAGTGGTATGTTCATGGAAAGCTATTTTTAAGTTGCAGTTGTGTAGTATCTTTTTTGTTTTAGTTGAGAATACATTCGCGCATTCCTGAACTAAGACTTTTGGGCTCTTGTAACGAATATTTGTTGACATTATTTCGTTAATGGTTGCTTTTTTTTTTAATTCCATGATTACGTTTATTATACTCCAGGTTTTTTGGATCGTTTTTTGATCGTTTAAAATATGTCTTAGTGGTACAAGCGAAATTTCTGAAATTTCTATTATGTGGTTCATTCTCAGTAATATTCGCTGAGCCCGCGAAATGATTCCTCACAAGTTCCAGAATAACTTTATCTATTCTGTTCACACCAGAAACATCCAATAGTCTTTTGTTAGAGACATAATGACGAAAGTCGGAATTAGTGCTTCTATTTAACCGCGTGCAAGCTCTTAGGCATTTTCGTTCAAGAATTCGGTATTTCTCCATTACAGATGGACAAATGTTCAACCATAATGAATTCGCATATAAATTGAACTGACAAAAGGTTTGTAGTGTCGCATCGGATCTTATATTGTTGGAGTAGAAAAGCATTTTGATCGTTATAAATGCCGCCCTTGCTTTTGTTAACCGGGTATTTATGTGCTCGTTATAATACAAAAATTTGCACAACTGAACACCCAAAAACTTTACTACAGTCTTCGACTCAATGTGAGGTTCATTGGAAGTCTCAGAAACCACGTTTTTTTTCAATTGCGTCGCAAGTCTCAATAACTCTTTCTTATTGGGATGCGGAACAGCACGGTTTCATATTTAAAGCTGTTTATTTTCAGTTTGCAGTCCTGCCAGAATGAATATCGAATTTATTTTAAAGTACGTTTTATATTTCGCTTATTTTTGAGTCACGAATGTTATTGAACTTTCCAAAACCCTCAGTACTTTAGAAATGTGAATATTGAAGAGTAGTTATGTCGAAACTGTGCCTTGTAGCAGACCATTAATGCCGTCAAAAGCCTTTGTCGTCGTGTGCTTTCTTTCTGTAACCACAAATCTCTTTTTTTTCTACTCGATATTTTATGCAAGTTATTAAAAATAACGCAGTATTGATTAATGACTTTGTCGGGTATATTGGTTAAATATTTTTATTATAAGTTTAGTTTTCGATTTTTTTTAATATATTTTATTTTTCGCTACACAAAAAATCCGACAGTGAACTCAAAGCCTTTAATCAACGCAATAAAAAATATAATATTTGTGCTCTTAAAATTCAAAACTGAACCAATAATGTAAGGTGGACTTGCAGAGATTATCTTTTCAATTTTGACTGGAAAATAACAACTAATCTCTTGGCTTGTTTAAATTGCCATTTGCCGGATGCAGTACACATTCATGTGTAATCCTTATTGGAGCTTTTATTTAGGCAGGTAATTAAAGTTTGCACAATAATAATAGTAAAACGAACCCTAAAGCACCATGACACTTAATTCCATGCAGAACACGCCGCCAGTGCATGGCGCATGCAAAGTTTTGGAGGACACTGTATCGTTTCCGAAACACACAAGCAGACAGTGGTTTGTTAGCCGACCGGACAACACGTGTTTAAATCGCTAGTGCTGAGAGGATTATTACCCTTAGTGGGCATTTACTGAGGTCATTCTCATTCGTACCGCATACATTGACCAGGTTTATCTGAATAGTTCAGATATGGGACAATAAAGGAATGAATAGGTCATTCTCATCTCAGGGATGTCCCATTATTTCTATCCGGAATAAAAAAAGGTTTTAAAATAATGATTACCAGGACATCTGCGTCAAATTACCAACCTCGTCATCAACTGTCCAATTTAATTGTTCCTAAATCGAAAACACACCCAATAGCAATGTCCATTTTGGAAAATAACAATTAAAAAAGTCATTCCTAGCAGCGGGACACTCAATTTCGAATTCGGTTCATTCCAATGCCACCGACGATTCTCGGTTCGCTTTGTGGAAATCGAATTGGTCCTTAATAAATGATTATTCGTTAAATATCCCCGAGTAGCTATGCGTCTATGACAGGGACATGTGCGTTATCAACCATCGAGCCACATTGCTGGCACGGAAGCTAGAGTTGTTGTTGCATGTGTGGTTGCGCCGAAAATTACTCAAAGGCATGACCTAATCAATCACTGATCAGAATTTGGCTGGAATTGCTAAACCAAAACATTCGATGAGCGCTGTCCCTGCTCGGAGACATAATCTTTTTAGTGAATGTTCTATTGGTGGCTGCGTCCAGTGGCTCGAGTGATGCACTTGCATAAATGAACGTGATGTGCAATTTTCGGAAATTGGTTTACACATTTCTCGGAACTGAATAGAACAACCAAACAAGAGGATTATTTTGGGACGGTTTTTTTTTCTGATGTCAATTTCAACAGAAAAGATTTGTCAACTGTGGGTGAAACTTGTTCGTTTAAGGTTCGGTTGTACAAGCGATTAACTTGTAGAGGAATCAAAAAGGTCGCCGCTCTTGGGATTATTTTCTTTTTCCGAGGACGGTTTCGATTTAATAGAATCCATTCTCGCATAATAAAACGCTATGTATGTTAGTATTTTACACCTTTACCGAATGCGAACGAAAATATGCTGTGGCTGAAATTTATCCAAATTTTGTTACATAAAAGGCAAGTCGAAAAACTGTTTGCCTTCTCAGTCACAGCATATTCCTGTTTTTAAGATAAATTAAGAAAGAAACCGCAGATAATTTTAATTATTATGGGATAGTTAAAACTAAGAGCAATCTGATGTACAGTATCTCACATCAGTATTCGTACAAACACCTAATACAACATTTTTAATAAAAAACTCGAAATGACTTATTAGTTTTTATTATTTTTTGTAGCCAATATTCTAATGAATATTACACTTATTAAAGAAAATTTTGCATAAATAGGCATAACAACAGAATAGAAAATTAAAAATAAATAAAAACAAAAAAGGACTCTATTTATTACGTCACTTTCGTATTCGTTCAAAGCATGTTCAGTTAACTAAAATAAATTAAATTTCATTTTTAGTACTTTGTTGGGAATCCATTTTATTGGATGACGTTTCTGAGACCAATTTTTTCGTAACGTCAGGTCCAATTTGTTCTGTTTGTTTTGTTGTGTTCTTTATTTCACATTGCTGCACTTTTTTCTTCAAATGGTCCAATAGACTTTCGATAGGGTTTATATCAGGCGATTGTGTATGCGTTTCCAATACCCGAGGACAATTGTAAAGCAACCATAGCCGGGTGTACAGAGCTTTATGTTTCGGGTCGTTGTCCCGATAGTAATTAAAAGTGTCTCTAATTCCCAACTTAGTGGCGCTAGTATGCAAATTATCTTTCAGGATATTAATATCCGTCCGAAATGAGCGTCTTTTATCCCGTCCATAAACACTAGATTACCGGCTCCAACAGCGGAAAGGCAACCCCAAACCATAACCGACTCACCTCCGCGTTTCACTTTGGGTGCTAAATTTTCCTTATTCAGGCTATTTCTAGGTTTTTTTCTATACTTTCTGGTGCCCGTCTGACCGGAATACATTAAATTTTTACTCATTCAGCAAAAATCTTCGTATTTCAAAAATCTTGATCTAGCGTCTTGGTCTGGCAAATGCTAGGCGCATCCATCGATTTGTTTTGCTAATAAGAGGTTTTCTTAGTGCAGTTCTATTCCTATATCCGTATTTTCTTAACACGTCTCCTACAGTTTCTGCACATACAGTCTTTCCAGTTCTTTCGCTAACTTTAACAACTAATTTTGCTGCACCTATTTTGGAATCTTTTTTGTTTCTTTTAAAACTTAACGTCCGTCTCTGTCACTCAACACTCTTCGGTTTATATTTCTTGGTTTATTGACTAAAGAATGTGCACTTTTAAACTTTTTTATTAGGTATTGTGCTGTTGAATGTGTTCTTCCAATCATTTCACCAATTTCGCGATATGTTTTACCCTTTTGGTGTAACGAAACAACGATTTTTCGCACTTCCTCGGACTTTTCCTTTTCTCCCCATAACTTTTTTTACCAAGAGACAACACGAAAATGAGAAAGATATTAAGTAAAAAGCGTCTCACAGGAGCAGGCTAGCAAAAAAAATCAACTTCCACAGTCTGAACTATCGTTAGTTTCGGGGGTTTGTGCTTGTACGAATACGAAAGTGGCGTATTTCCTTTGTTTTTTTTTATTTTTCAATGCATTTTTTTTTAATAAAAAATCGTTTGTTGATAAGAATAATGGCTAGACAAAATCGTACAAACCAAAAAATAATTTCGAGATTTTCATTGATAATGCAGTATAAGGTGTTTGTACGAATATTGATGTGAGAAACTGTACCCGAGTAATTATGGCCAAAACAATATAAAGCGAGTCCGACTGAAAGCTTAAAACTAAATCCAATCAACCTTGAAAGTAAGTAGTTTTTGCAGAGATTTATTCATGTTATTATGTAAAATTAATGTGATCGAAGATTGTAATTCAGGTAGTGGATTAAAATGCCGTAATTGGAAAGTTCTTGAAAATAATTTAACAGTCACTTTCTTTAAGCTACTTATTCGGACGTACATTTGTGCTGTAATATATTTTTAAATTTTTACAATCATGCGTGTATCACAAAAAAAAAACAATCGCAACAGAATTTCAGATTTGAGAGCCAAAATTAGATTACTTAAGATCGAAAAAGGGCTCAATAAAAATGTACAGAATTATGAGGTTCCCGACCTTGACAGATGTGCCATCGAACTTGAGGCCAACCGCATTAGAATGAAAAATATCAGAGCAATACAGTCCAACGAGCAAAGGCATGCAGTTCAGTCAAAGTTAATTGAAAATTTAATAAAAACAAATAAGTGAACATAGTTGTGGTCTTTTCAATTAGTGTGTGAATTTTGTCAAGCCAAAAACAAGTGAATTTATACAATATTATCAAAAGGGAAAAGTAAGAGTATCGAATTCGATTGAACAATTAAAAAATAATCACCCGCTTTAAAATAATTTTTATAAAAATATCAGGTCTTTTAACAGGTCATTGGTATTCGCTTCGTTGTGGTGCACGATGCAGTACACAGAACACAAAAAAATTATCATCGTACTGGACCTCTATGTCCATTCGTTGGCGAACAATGAATTTTTGCACAGATGTATATTTTCAATCCTGCTGCAGCTGCTGGTGGTACCTTTACTGATGAAGGAATTAAGGCCTTTCAAGTCAATAAATTTCGATTTAAGACGCTTTAATGCACGAAGAGTGAATGAAGTAGCTGTCGTTTTTCAAAACGCTGATGGTGAACCATTTTAAAAAACTTTTTTAGTTCACTGCAAATCTGATCCAGGTTGAGTTACTTCAAGAGGCAAACTGAAAAAAATAAATTTTTTCATTCAAATTTAGTACCAAAGACTTATCCACTACTTTTTCATTAAGGTGATCAAATTCAGGTTATAAATAATTTTAGTAAATTTTAACGAAAACCATTTAAACACAAGGACAAATATTTGGTGGGTATTTATTTACTAGAACCAGTATTTTGACATGCGCAACTCTACGTTGCAATGTCCAGAGTTCGTCGTACAAGTGACTTGAAAATTCAAAATTATACTGGGTCCACATCAAAGAAAATTGCAATGAGCTTAATAAATCTAATTTAAAAAAAAAATATTTAAAAACATATATAATAATAATATAATAAAAAAATATAATAAAAACATTATATAATAAAATTACAATTAGCAAACCAACCCCTTCTCTGGATTTATATAATTTTACGTTTTCACGGAATGCTACCGCATTTAAGGAATTTCCATAATTTATGCAATGTTTATTAAATAAAATTCATTTCATAAATGTGTATGTGTATGTGCGAAAAATCCGCAGCATTTAAGAGATGATTCATATGCACTTGCCAAGCAATGTTTATTAAACTCCACGTTCTGTTCGCAACTCAGGAACCGAGTGTCATAATGGCATTAATTAATGGTCACTTCAATTGAGTGAAGAAGTTTACATGGCTCTTTAATCTGTGTATCCTCAGCCCTACTGCGGTGCTGATGACTTTCCAGGAGTGGTTCTCAGGTGGTGCTGCATATCGTCTGAACTCCGTTGCTCACCATTTTTAGCCGTTCTCTTTCTAAAGGCATATTTCTTGACGAATTGAGGCTATCGTACTTGGTCCTTAATCATAAGTCTGGCTAAAAAAAAAATACGTGAAGAATTAAAAGGATTCAGCAAGCTCTTAGCGATTCCACAAAGTCTCTGAAAGCATGTTCGAAAATAGACTCAAGTCTCTTTTAAAAGAAAGCATATCAGAAGCTCAACATGGATTGGTATCTGGCTGTACCGCTACAACAAATCTTATGTATTTTTCTTTATATGTCATTAATGCGAATGACAATACATTTTTATTTCATAATTTGCTCGCACTCAGGAGGTTATGATTTCTCTTTTAATGTAAGTAGCACAGAGCGAGTGAAAGAATAAGGAGAAGAATGAAAGATTTTTGAAATGGCTTGAGTAACTCAAATGTATTTGGGTTCAATTCAATTTCGCCCGAAATGCGACGGATGATTTGCTATCGACTAATTGTAAGTTTGGAAGATTTTAGCTCAATACCCTGCTGTCAGTGTTATGTTTTCACAGCAGTGTCATCTAACATAAATCTACCCAACCCAAACATGAACCTAGAACTCTAGCCGACACAACAACCACTACAACAACACCAGTTGGGTTCCACCAATCCAGTGATAGTGCCATTAATTTTATCCCAATGGCCAATGGTGGCTGGACTATGAGTTGAACCAGGCTATCTACAAACTGCGCCATTCAGCCTCTACAATGCAAGTTGATACAAACTTAACAGATTTAAGTAAACTTTTCGATTCAGTTAGCCATGCTGTCATGCTACCATCATATCGCATATTTCTTGTCGGGAGTGTTTGGTAACGTAAGGTGCTCCATACTAGCTTATATGATAAGCAATACGACGGTCTTTGCCTAGATATTCTCTGCATGCTGTACTTATTCCCGATGAATTTTGAATCCTGGATCCTATATCCTTATTTTTGCAAAGTGCAACTTTCTTGCATTGGATAGTCGGGCTCCAATTTGAACTGCGTTTAGAAAATCCTTCGAGGGAGAAAAACTTCAGACGAACATCGCAAAGTCTATGAGTCGTAGGTCGATATATTTCTGAGCACTCTGCCAACATATTTTAAAATTGTGTACCCAAAAATGTCAAAGGAATAAGGGTACTGAGGTTTCGCTGCTGGTTTTTCGCCGATACTAGTAATCTATGTGAATAAATAAAAAAGGCAAGTTTCGATACAATTAAACATGAGGACATAAATATGTGAAATGTTGAAGATTTGAAGGTATTACGGAACCATTTGTGTGCCTGACTGACTTACACTTGGCCACTTTTTCTAAACAAATTTAAGCATGGTCCCCGGGTACGATTTTGATTAAATTCTTTGAAGATAAATAGTTTGGATGATTTTGATTTTGATATGCGATCGTGTGTGCGCTATTCTAAGCCGCTTTCAATTGAACAAATTCGGAGCTGTTGCATACGATTATTTGGCATTCTTTATTATTATTATTTTCGATCCCACCAGATGTACTTCCTGGTTAGCAGTAATATTCTCCTCATACTGCATGAGGGGTGTATTCCAGTTTTTCGTTATGTCCTTGAGTGTTGAGTGTACATTCCACGACCATATCTGAATGTCGTTGTTCTTTGCCGTGGCGTGTTGCTTTTTTTTGGTTCAGCTGATAGCCGAGGATATCCATCCAACCTACCCGAAGATGACCCGAAGCACACCTCTAAGTTTATCGCAATCAGAGAAAATATACAATTATAGAAAAGAATGTGCCCGATAACTCAGTCCTAAGGCACATCAATTTTGATATCACTCTAAGTTCCCTCTATTGTCACCATGTGTCATTTATTCGCAAAAATGATTTGAACTATTCAAACATATATAGTACTTTTAAAAATCCGGTCTTCATTACTTATCCAAAAACACATCTGCAATATTCCATTTATAACTCCAAGGAGGCATCTTCAATAATGCCACTCTTATTCCTTCCTAAAATAAATCATAATCGACACAGACAATGTCGCATTCATGACGCGTATTCCGTGTCAAAAGATTTTTTTTTTCGTAAAAGTCAGCGAAATTTCAAAACTCTGGCAAACTTTTTCGAATGATTAAAATTAAAAATCACAAGTTTTCGAATAAGCACTACTTTGCAACATTCTCGATATGAGAAGAATTTGACAGTTTGAAAAAGCATCAAAACTTTTCATTTGTTTTCATTTTCAATTTATAAAATTAAATTCCTCGCAATTAAATTAATTCCGCGATGCTTTATATGCACAAGATTTTTTTTTGTTACTACGGATTACCAGTTTGAAAGAAGGAGGGAACCAAGGAACATTATCTCAAGAAGAGGAATTTACTAAATTAAATTAAATTTGGTTACAGTTAAAACGGGGGAAGACAGCTTAAATTGTAGCTTATTAAAAAACTTGATATTATACACTTTTAAACGTTGAAACGAAGCGCATCCCTTTTATGGTTCCCCTTCAGATTATTAAAGTTACTTTGGTACGTTTTATGTGTTTACAGTGCTTTCGTTTACGTACGGTACGAATGCACGTGACAAAGCGTTTGACAGAAGGTGTGGGAGGCACACCCCCGTTCACCATTCAAGGAAATCACCAATAAAAATACCATAAATCTTACGCATTCCCTAAACGCATGCAAATCCTCAGCGAGTTGGTGTATCTGATTCGGTAAGGAAAATGGTTTAACTTATTTTTGTTTTTATTTTGTTCTTCCACTTAGCTCTTGTTTGTTTTTTTTTTTTTTTTTTGGGAAGTGTATTTTGTTATTTCCTTTGAGCACGTGAAGGATGTACTGAAATGATTTATTTGTTTTTAAACACGCAATGATCTGACGTTCCTGCGATGCGGAACGTCAGAGGCAAAAATAATTAACAAAAACAATTGCACTGAAGGTGAGGTTGGAGATACTAAGATGAACGAGTACGAGGATGCCACTTGCAAAAAAATGTGCTTAACTGAAAAGATTGTTTTTTTGAATGATGAATTGAACATTTATTATTTATGAGAATTTTGTCATGCGCTTGGTTTTTCATAAAGAATTTGAATGAACTTTCTTACCATCTTAGTTTTCACAATTTAAGTCAAGTTGGCTCGTCCTTGATAATTTTATTATTGCTATAATATGTTTGCATGTTTTTTTTATATAGAGGACCTCTGATTGGATACATATTATCGTATTAAGCTGCCTTTTACTTATGATCACACTTTGGCTTGAATTTTTTTCGTTTATCGTTGGTCCTCAAAACTGTATGTCCCTGAATATAGCGGTCATCCCTTCTGTTCATTAGCTGTGGCAATTGACACCTTTTCTTCTATTCTATTTTTTTCCAATTTTTACACCAACGCGTGCCTTTCCTTTTCCCAAACTTAGGCTATCAAGAGCCTATGTCAATTTTATAGGTCCCTTGATTTCCATTTCTATTAACCTATTTTCAAAAACAAACCAAATTTCATAATTCATTCTTAAATTCGCTCTTAAAATCACCTCAAAAACTCCCTTAAATTGCTGTTAAACCTTACAAAGTGGTTCACTTAGCACCGTATCGCAGGTGGGTTATTCATCGCCAGATTTTGCGAGCTCATCAGTCTTTTTATTGGCTTTTTCTTCGAACGTCTGGGAGCCCAACAAAATCTGCTCGGGCTTGCTTAAACCTCAGCCCAATTATTTATGTATATGAAAAAACATTTCTATTGGGAACAGCTTTAAGGATAGCCTTAAATATACTACGCATGGGCTCTTTGTAGAGTAAAAATACAAGTTCAAGGTCTGGTGCAAGGATATTTTGACGTATTTTCGTTTGTCCACTTCACTCTACTATATATCTCCAGCGAATGGAAGAAACTTGTGTACGGTGTACCGCAAGGATCTAATATCGGCCCGATTTTATTCATCTTATACACAAGCGAATTGCTTAAATTACTCAAAAGAAGGAGTACATTTGCGTACGCAGATAATACGACAATCGACGTTCGATACATATCTTTGGATACAGCAACATCGATTATGCAGGAAGAGTTCGACGAAGCAGTGAAATGGTGCCATGATATAGGTTTGGTAATTAACGTAAAAAAGACCAAGTTAATGCACATTCGTGGAAAGCATAGAGGACAATCGAAGGGTAAAATAATTTTTCAAAATCCTTAGTGTCCATATACAAAGTCTGAAGAAATTGAATTCGTGGAACATTATAAATATCTGGGAGTCACTATTAACAGCCATTTTCGATGGGAGTTCCATGTGAAACGGCTCAGAGCAAATTTAAAGAGGGCTATATTCGCTATGTTCTACTTAAAAAGATGTTCAACGCCAGAGGTTCTTAAGCAAGTTTATTACGCACTGGTGGAGTCAAAACTGCGGTATGGAGTGTTAGCGTGGGGTAGTACTTCAAATTATCACTTTGAAAAACTGCCCAGAGAGAGAAGAGAGTAATTTTAGGGTCCTCACAGTAGAGCAAATATTTATGATGACATAACTTGTGCAATATGGAACAGATGAGCGTTTTTTGAGTCCAATTGCTTACCAAGTTGACACCAGACGCAGAGCTAGACGTTAGCAGAACAGATCAATGTTTCGCAACGTGTATGGCAAAAGAAACCTGAACTACACAGTCCCATGTATTTGAAACAAATTTCCTGTAACAATAACCAGCATCAAAAATACAAAAAAAAAGAAAAAAAAATTAATCAAAAATTTTCTTATCTCAAATAATGTTACATTTTAATTTTAAAAATTCATTTAATTAATTTCATCCCAATTTCAATCTTCAAAGAGTGTACATGGTATTAATGAAAAGTTTGACTTAAAAATTGTATTTTTGAAACACAACCAACTGCAGTAAAGCACTCAGCTTTGGGGGTATCGAATATTTGATTGTATGTAAATTGTTATTTTATGCATAATAAACTTCAAACTTCAAAACTTAATCTCATACTAGCAGTTCCTTGCGACTTCGCCCACGTAGTAAAGTTTTAGAACTCAAAAATGTCTATTCGCCTTTCGCTGAAACAAAATTGTACTTTTTGATCAGACAGTGTTGTGTAAAAGGTAATTTTATCTGCCTAAGATTTCCTGTTTGTAAAAAGAGAGATATTTCTGGAGATGAGTTTCTTACCAGGATGTGAATTTAAGATTGTGAACAATAACTTTACTAATTTCACAGTGGATGTAAAAAGTGCCAAAAAAAAATACTTAATCACTCGAATTTTGAAATTAGATGAGTGCTTTCGAAAATTACCTCTTTTGTATCGGGTTATTCAATAAGAGCGCTACAAAAGTTTTTTTTTTAAATAAGCAAAAGCGGATATCAATGAAATTCTTTATTGCTGAGAAAGTACGTTCGATGCCATTACGTATGGAACTCGATTTCTTTTGCATGGCCACCACGGGCACGCTTACGGAAGTCCAGACGCTGAATCCAATTTCCGACGGTTTTCAAGCATAAATCGGCCGATACTGATGCAATTTCACGTTAAATAATCGTACGAAGTTCATCAATCGTCGCTGGCTTGTTGGCATAGACCATAGACTTGACGTAGCCCCACAGGAAATAGTCTAATGGCGTCAAATCGCACGACCGAGGCGGCCAAGCGACCGGACCATTTCGTGAGATAACACGTTCTCCAAACTTGGTTTACAATAAATTTGATTGTGACATTCGCTGTGTGGATTTTGGCGCCGTCCAGTTTGAACCACATGTCCTCCAAGTCCATATCCTACAATTGGGGCCAAAAAAATTTGGTTATCATTGAACGGTAGCGATCCGCATTCACAGTAACGTGCTGGTCTTGATCAGCACGGAAGAAGTACGGCCCAATGACGCCGCCGGCCCACAAACCACACCAAACCGTTATTTTTTCGGGATGCAATGATCATTTATGGAGTACGTGTGGATTGCTGCCTGACCGATACCGCATATTTTGTTTATTGACGGAGCAATTCAGCCAGAAATGAGCCTCATCGCTGAAGATGATTTTTCCATGAGAATCCGAAACATTTTCAAGTTGTTGCTCAGCCCTTTTCACGAACATACGACACTTCTGGCGGTCAAACAACTTCTGTTCTTGCGTCAATTTAATCTTGTAAGGATGCAGGCCAAGATATTTTCGCAAAATTCGCCACAACGACGTCACAGAGATGCCCAACGCTTGAGAACGACGTGTGAGAGACACATTTGGGCTTTCTGCAACTGAAGCCTCAGCGGCAGCAATATTGTCGACACTACGGGCACTTCTTTGTCTCACTGGCACGAGAACATTTTGTACTGTGTCTGTGGATTCAAATTTTTTCACTAGCCGCTCAATTGTTGATCTGCTAGGACGATTATGACGACCATAAATTGGACGTAGCGTTCTTAACGTTGAGGCCACTGACTCCGAATGTCGTTAGTAAATTTTAATAATTTCGACTCGTTGTTTGCTCGTATATCTTTTCATCATGAAATGGCAAACCTTACTGAAGAGAAATGTCAAAAGAGCGGTCGTTTGCTGTCCCTGTCGCTCTACTTTTGTAGCGTCCCGTCCGTCGTGTTGGTCTTTATAAAATTGTGGTCTTACCTAAACATATACAGAGAGTCGTGGCGTCCTTTTTTGTGTAATTTTTTGTATTCTTAAACTTTGCTTTAGAAAGCAATTAATTATTTATGATCGTTAAAGCAGACTTTTGCAAAAAAAAATTATTCGCCTGACCATTTTTATTTACATAATTGGTCACCACGAAACTTCCTTTCATTTAAATGTGGTAATTTATAGCCTATGTTCATTACGAAGGTCCATCGTAAATCTAGTAAAATCATTTTTGTAATCGGATGGGTAGTTTCGAAGATTACTTCATACATACAAACCTGCAAACTTTACTTCTTTATACTATTAGAGTAGATGATACTTCGAAGTCAAAGTACAGTAAGTGTGTCTTCTGTGCCAGAGAGGTAGCCGCATTCAAAAAAGAAACCTGAGAATCAGATGTATTCTGCTCAATGGGAAGGACTTAATGACGTGTCATGCACTTGCTCCTAACACTTTCGTCTCTTTAGCATATTTAAAAGAAAGAGTACGCGAAGTTTGTTTCCAAAATGTAGACAGCTTTTAGCAGCAGACTGTCAAGTCACCCAATCAGGGCATTTAGATTGATTTACAAAGAGCCATTACATCCGGGATATCACACATAATTTTCTTAGGATGTCGTATTTAAAATATTTACTGTGACTAGTCTTGTGATTCAAGACCATGACCAATGAATTTAATTGCTTCTGAGGAACATCTGGTTCCAACTGGACTGTTAAACAGCAAGCATACCCCACGTGAAAGTTTTTTAAAGGCTGCATTTCCGGATCGTCTTTAATATTGCTAAGATGATCAGGCAAGGTCGTTTGATTTGACTACTCCAGACGTCTCTTTTTGAATTTTTTGAAGTCGTTGAAAGCTATAAAATATCTGAAAAGTCTTCCCCAAAAAACTTTTGAAAATGCAGTAAAAAGTTTCCGACTGGTTATCAATACAGGCTTAACCAACAAAGCAGAAAAAAATCCAAATATCCAGGTAAACAGTTAAAGAAAAAAATTATGAAATGATTTGATTTTGTTTTCACGATATCGCACGTAAACATCGAATGAATACTTTTGGGCCACTCTGAACGATTACAATGAACGTCTCGACATTATCTTGGTTGGTGCTAAATACGAGTATATCTTAATATCTGAAAAAAAGAAAAGTAATATGCTTTTATTTGACTTAATCTTCACTCAACATATTGTATAATATACACTGTATACATCTCTTCATCGGATCAGTGTCACTTTTACACGTCGTCGGCGGTGGCCTGCAAATATATCTTCTCTCACTACCATAAATTTATTTGGAATCAGAATTCCTTTGTAGGTCCAGATGTCTGCCCTTTTGTCTATCAGTCATCAACATTTATCGAACTGGCAGACAAAAGCAAGACTCCCCATAGTAACCGTCAACATGCCGATACGCATTGAACAAATTCGACAGAAGAAAAAAAAAATTCATTCAAAAGAAAACCTAACGAAACGAAAAGTCTGTGTGGCATGATTGTCCATCGTGTATACGATGTAGTAATTTGTCAAATAATTGACATCGTCCTATTGTTGTCGGTGTCGCCCATTGTACTGACGAAATTTTTATTTATGTCCTTTGACGTACGAAATATGGGCGGACATCAGGGTCACAGAGTACGACGACGTGCTCATAGACAGTTCCACTCCATAAGTGGTAATGTTTTGGGCGTATGGCTCGGAGGCTTTGCTATTTCAACAAATTCTAACAATATGGCAATGCCTGATAAAATGGAAACAATATAAAAATAATTATTTAATCTTGGCGCGATAAAACAAGGCTGGTTAGTAACTAAGTTACTTGCCGTGTTAGTTTTATGTTTTCCTCGCGATATCACCCATTTAACGAGCGAAGAAGAACATCAAACATGATATTGGCAATTTATTTGCCTCATGGGAATCATTGTAATAAGAGTATATGAGTTCTTTTTCATTGCTGGGAAGCCTTAAGCTGTGCGTTTATAATGTCTTTTGGGGATAACTGATAAGAGAACATGTGACGCGAAGTAATGAAGCCTTTGAAGCAATGAAACTCCAAAAATATGATAAAAGACAATCATAAAAATTTTACATTTAACATCATACAAGACTCACGTGCCAGTCTAGCCTTGATAAGACGTCGCATTTATTTATAACTCAACTAAAGAATGGCAGAATATTTATATTTGGGATGACTTTTGATAAGGAAACAGTAGATGTAGACATTGCAGATACTCGATAAACAATTCAAAGGAAGGAACGATGTTTTTCAATAAAATTGAAACCGAAACCTAAACAGGATAGTAAGTACAAGAGACTAATATTGGTTTGGAAGAAATTTACAAAGGAGGCATAGTTCTTTGAGCAATGTGCTTGCAAAATTTACATTTACAAGGTTCTTATTTCCACCAGCATCAGCCTGCATTCTTTCTTAGAGATTTTAATCCCTCTGCGTTTAATCTTCTCCTTACGATGTAGCAGAATTTTTTGGTCTAACTAACCGAGTCAAATTCAGACCATTTAAACTGCACAACAATTTTGTCACCAAGAATTCAATTAGATTCATTAAATTCCTGAAATCTGAGCTGAGAGCGCACCAGAACCGTGTATGAGAAATGAAATCCTATGAATGTGTGGAGTGTCTTGTGACCAGTAAAGAAGAGTTTGCTTAGCTATCGGTTTCAAAGGCAGTTCGAAAATACAAAGACACGAACATTAGACTGAGAAATTAGTACAAAATTTTATGATTGCAAACCGTTTTCGAACCTGTTAAAAATGGCAATTCAATAATGCTTTCGATTCAAGAAAGAATATAGAGCCTGCGATCCGCAGTTTTACGAATAAAGGCCCTTATTGCGTATGATAATCGTTGATCGATAATCGACTCTTATCTATAGTCGACCATCGATTGTGCATTTTTGTATTGTGTATTTTGATTGAGGATGATATTTGTCGATTCAATAGTCGGCTGTAGTCGATCACAAATTCCTGGTCGATGCTTTGGGAGAGTTTTTTATTATCGAAATGTAAATAATCTTAATCATATAAAATATTTATATTCAAGAAAATAACAAATATGAAATAAATTTCAGAACGAAACTGGCGACAAATAAGAGACATCGATAAGAGAATTTGCACTTAAACCCAAGCGAAAAAGCGATGGGAGAAGATAACCATTGTTTTCTGGCTCTATTACCATTAATAAATCTGTAGCCTAATATATGTACACTGGTATCTAGACATGAGCACTGATATATTTCCTTCCAATTCTAAAGGGTTAGATTCATCTCTCAGTTCTTAACTTTCGTAAAGACTTGGTATTTTTTTTTTCTTCTTTTGAGTCGCTAAACCATAACTCAATTGAACTCATTTTTTCCAAATAATTACGAAAACAATAGCAAAACTAAACTGTAAGAGTATGATTATTCACAATATTCAAATTTTTATTCACAATAATCTATTCATTCATCGATTGAGTTATACAATGCCAAAGCTCAAATCAATCGACGCAATCGAACAAGATAGTGACGATCGCTGAATGAAACTCATAATAGGAGTGAAAATTATTTTCATACCAATTAACGAAGCTGAAATTTCCCTTAAACCATTTTACACCTTATTTATACGCCTCCCTAAGATTGATCTTAAATTAAGGTACGCACATTACGCACTGCTTCAAAGAAGGATATTTTTCTGAAATATAAAGGGGAGCTCTAAGGTGTGCAAATTTTCGTAATCCATTTAATTAAACACTAATTAAATAACCAATTATTTTTAACTTCCCATCAGGAAGTTCTTGTTTTAATTTGTAAAGATATGGTCTTATTTGTGGTATTACTTTGGCGATGCATTTAATAGACGACGCCGTATTTTTTTTAAAACGGCTGTTCAAAATTCCAACTTTTCTTTCCCCATAATTGATAGCCTTAAGGTCGATACTGGTTAATTCAAATTCAATCATCTTCGAACACAAATTGTAATTACTTTATTAGAAAAAAATAATGGATTCGATTAAGCGGTTGACGAGAAAACGGGACAAACGCTGAAAAAAATAGATTTTTCAGAAAACGAATTTGTTTACAACAACCTGGTGCTCGAATGTTGCGATTTCATTTATCCAGAAACATATGTTTTAATAATCTGTCGAATTAGAACATATATTTTTTTGTACCATACCAGCTCCCCTTAAAATGAGACAAGAACGTCAATGACCCTTCTGTCAAAATAACAATTAAAATGCTGAGTTTCATAATCTTTTTTTTTTTGGAAAAACAATTAGAGACAACCTTTTTTTTGAAGCAAATAACAACCGGCTTCCCAGGGAACAAAACGTGTTCAAAAAAGTTTATTATTTTATTGAGTTCACCTTTATAGCTATGATGGTCATTTTCCGCATTGGAAAAGTATTCGAAACTTCAACTAAGCCTCACCGTCGCTATGATTTCGTTTCTTTTTGAAAATTTTCTTCAAAGTATTTAGAAAAGGGAAGAATCTTATTTTTGTACGTGAAGGATGTGCTCTTAGGCCAATCTTTGACAATACAAACCCTTAGAAGATGGAACAACTGCCAATCTGCCATAAAGGGAAAACCTTTAGTAAAGTTTGGTTTCCAAATTGAAACAAATATTCAATATGCTCATAATGTCTCTCTTCTCTTGGTACTTCTCACTAGCAAAAGAAATCATGTTTCAGACCAAATACGGACCTAGTTTTAGGCAGAATTCAGTGCAGCATATTTGCAAATAAAGAAAAGTGTATTTCGATTTAATGTGCTCAATGAGCTTTGTATAAAGCACGGATTAACTTTAAGTCATTCGAGTCAATCCGTGCTTTATACAAAGCTCATTGAGCACATTAACTACTATTATAAATGCTCAATCTACGCGGCTTGTACTTAAGCCAGACAATGAACAAAATTACAAAAACTAGCGTGCCTTAAATAAAATGGGTAGGTATACAATTGAAATCCACAAATGTTGAACGAAAAATATTTTACCAATATTACAAAATATTTTTCCATACAGGGAATTGAAACCGCGATTGTCACAGGAATTAATTGGGTCACGGAAAAATAAAATCTCGAATCTACGGACTGACTTGGCTTACTGACTTAGAATTCGGCAGTTTTCTGACTTACGATCGGAATGTTAACAGAAATTGGGATTCGAAAAGACTAAATATCCGAACACAGGAAAATGGTTTATTCGATTGGTCGTCTTGGATTATAAACCGTTTGAATAAAACTGGGTGCCTTAAGCAAAATAGAGAGCAACAAGTGCAGAAAAGTGATTTTTACTATGGGTGTGGAAAATCTGGGGTACAGTCAAACATTTGTTTTATGCATTTCTGCCACCGGAGCTCCCACGGCAAACAAACGGTCAGCTGGAGAAAAAAATATTATAATTGTCTTTGGGTGATCGAGAATAGCTACAGAATAGCTCATTTGTGGGGTGCAAAAGAAGTTCGGGTTCATATCATTGGATGTGATTTATTAACATGTCTCTAATAAAAATAACGCATTGAGTATCTTAAAGAAATTTAAGGGCCTGTTAGTCTATCAAAGCATACATTGATCGATAAGCAGACACCTAAATTGACCAATACACTTATCCAAGAGAGAAACATATAAACGCTTGAAAAACTGTTCTCATACAAAGTTGACCACATACAGAATCGGGAGTACAAGACAACAATATATTGCATTTACTATGTAAGCATCCCAGAAAATTCCTAAATTTCGTATAAGGAATCCTCACATGGAATTCTCCTTTGTGGAGAACGTAGTCAATACGGGTTTCAAATTCCACTTCAGAGTTAAAACTAACTCAGAGATTTTGCACTTGGCTTACCTGAAATAGGCCAAAACGCCAACTTGATAAGTGAAGCTGAAAAAATGATCCTAAGAAAGCTGCATTCTGAAAAAATCACTATCATACTGAAAGTGCCTTAGAACAACAAGTAAGGCATCAAAACCATAAAAAGGGGTGGGCTCAAATGACTTCCCTGAGGTAAACCGGAAAAAAGCTTTAATGTACGTAATCAGAATAGTGTCTTACAATTTTCATTTTTGAGAAGGTATACTACTGTTAAAGTTTCGGCAATTAATGAAGACAAAGATTAAGAAAGTCGTGGTGTAATAAAGTTATTTAGCTGCAAGGCGAATCAACCAAGGACGCTTTTAGTCCTCTAAAAAGAAACCTTTACAAGTCTGTACTTTGAGTGTCAATAGAAATTTTCAGTTCGCTGTTTAGCGTGTCTTTGCTGGGTGCGTATGATCTTTTCATTCATTACTTTCGGTCTGAAAAAAAAACTTCTTCTTAAAACACGTCCAGATGCTCCTCTAACAAAGGTGTGATAAATTGTATCAACCATTTTCTGTTTCCGAGAGAAAAATTAAATAAAACAGTAATGACTTAGATTTCGATCAAATTTCATTATAGATATTTGGATCTTGCGATTTTGAACCGAACACTAGGTCATTCGAATGTTTCGAACGGAAGCTTGAATTTAAATTCAAGTCAAGAAATTGATGAGTTAATTTTTTACCATGATAAAACCATGTCCAATGGCGACAAATCTCACGATCTTGGTAGCCATTTCACTTCCACAAAATGCGAAATAACTCAAATTTTGTTTGCTGGCCTCTGTACGGAGTGAAATTATGTAGAAAAGTACCAACTAAAGAATCACTAGTTTTGCAGTAAGTCCTCACAACATGAACATCACAAGCGATTATCAAACGTAAAATGGTAAGCCTTAAGCTACATCGTTGTCTCTTTTATTGATCGTATTGAATAGGGATGTCAAATGCGGACCATATATTGGATGACCCTTTACAATATTTTAATGCCAAACAGAATACAATCAGCATTGAACTCATCAGCCCTGAGGATGTCTTCATTTTAATTTCAAACAAGACACATCCATTCCATTTTATTTCTGTTTCCGGGCTGAATTCGACAATTTAAATGGAAAATTCCAGTCTAATTGCAGAATTGATATCAACCACATGAGAAGGCTAATACGCTTCCGATACCCGAGTCAGTAAAATTCTCGAAAACGACAATCAAAACTTATCCTCCCAAGATATGCTTCAATGGAAATGGCTTTCCTTTGATTCAAGACCAAGTATTGAAGGACAACAGCGTTTCGATTTTCAGAACGTGAGCACTTTAAAATTTTAGACCATCAAGAAATTCTTTCTCACAAAGCGAAACAAGTACTGATCCTTTGGACAAAGTAAATATTTCATTAAATCTTCAAATACCTGCCCCCTTATCGTGCTTGTCGAGGCAAAAGTGATACCACAACCCCTGCAATAGAGTGCTGCCACAGCCTTGCGTGTATTTTAATTTCCATCCAGACACTCAATGAACAGGACAGCTAGGTTGCTTAATTAAGCACACATCGCTCTGTCTATTGTGTATATGTGTGGTGTAAAGTTTCACCATGAAACGTGTAACAAGACCAATTTGCAAACAGCAACCGGCTCGTATAGGATGTAAAATCCAATTTTCTACTCACTTCCCCTAAGGGGTTTGGGGGCATTGGAGTTGAAATTGTGGGTGCCCACTAGTTATAGTTCACTTGAACTTCGATGTCGGAATTTAAAACACTTGTAGGAGAATTCACATAAATCTCTGACCATACTGCCTACCCCCAGGAAGCAGTGTCCGTTCGCACACGAAAATACCTAAGGGTCGAAGTGAACGACGACGTCGGTCGTTGGTCGTCGTTCGTCGTTTGTTGGTCGGCCGGTTGTGCTCCTTTTGGCTATCATAATGAGCTCCAAAAAGGGTACACTTCCGTAGGCATTGTACAAAAATTAACTTGATTTCTGAACAGGATTGGACACTTAATTGTCCTTTTAGATTTATGAGCTCTCATTGAGTGTAATTTTGCTCGTGAGGGAAGAAGAGCCTTACACTTGAGTGCATTCAAGTGATTCGCACCGTAATTAATGTGTATCCTTCCGAACGGATCCCAATTTATTTCATATTACAGTGTAAGCTGGCTTTTTATTAATCCGATTATGTATGAGCTTGGAGAGGGTTATTTATTTAAGTTTACATTTATTTTATTTTTAACAAGAAGTGGGAGACAAGTGTTGAACAATACTCTTACTGAAATCAATTCGACTCACCTTGTGAATGTGTCAATCAAGACTCAGTTGAAGCCCTAAAGTACTAAGGAATCCGAAGATAACCAGCTGCAAATTTAATGCCTAAGGCGAGTCCACCTCTCGGATTCACCAGTTTGGATTTGAGAAACACAACTCATGCATTAGGAATTTAAAGGGTCTGCTTGAGTGCCTGTTACGAAAATGAAATTATTTTTTGAAGAAGAACTTCTTATTCGATCATGCTTTGTTTCTACTGCTGTTTCGTGTCAAACATCGTTGTATGATATTCAAAGGCACTAAAAATACAAATTCAGTGTTCAGCGCTTGCCACTAAGCTTAGGGAACATTAAATATACCCGCTTAAACCTTACACTAGGATTGATGTGGCCATCGCTAGAAACTTCGCAATTGACCGTAAGGACTCTTCTGAGGTGTACACTCACTTGCGCATTGGATCCTTATACAGGGTTTGTCCGAAAAGTTATGATGATTATCTCAAACCTTGAGGCTAATTTTTATCGCAGCGAAATCGCATTGATTGGGAGCGTTGGAGGGAGTCGTTTAAACAGGCCCGATCCCCGTGGCTTTTCATGGTCAACCTGGACGTAGGAGGTCCCTTTTTCGTGGACCAAATTTTTGTTACAAGCCGCTATGCAGTGCTCGATTTGTGGGAAACTTCAAAGTCCGCAGTGAATCCTCTCCCACGATGAAGACGGCCTTTGGTGATAATGGCTTTTCAACAAGCTAGAATTATGTCCTGAAGGTCAATGATGATGCTCTGTCTGGTTTTGGAATATAGTCTAGACTCCGGCGCTTGTCATTGTGCAGTGGTAACTCTATCGGCTTATTTTGGTGAAGCGCATTATCGTGCCCCGAAAAAATAACTAGCCAAGTTTGAGTCGGACTCGCGCAGCGAAGGTTCTGTAAAAATTTTTAGAAAAGTAAATATTTTACCCATTACGGGAATCGTGTCTCGAAAAGTGTTTCGTCTTTTATTTCTTTGAAGTTTCCTTTAAGTTTTGATTCCCTTGCGAGCACAAAATCTTTTAGCTGCTTCGATTTAGAAGCCTGATTCGTTTTGTACAGTATGAGGTATTAATTTCATTTCATGCGGCAACGAAGTTTTTTTCTTTTGAGGTATGGAACCTTCAAAATAAATATAATAATAATGATTTATGAAGGTGATGCCATTAGCTTTCATGTAAAGCAACATAAAAATGTTGAAGCTACTACCTTAAAGCAAATCAAATAAGTTTATCCACAACTAGCCGTATTGTGCGACATCATCCGCATAGGTTACGTAGACGTAGAAAAGTTGTTGACTCAAAAAGGCTTACTCACCGCCCTGTGATACCAAACTGATAATCCAAAAAATGTTACAAATTTCTTGTAATTTCCCTGTCATTGAAATTAAATTTGAATATATTTTTAGTCCCATTTTTACAATTAGTCTAAAAACCTTTACATTTAGACATAGATATGTCATGGCGGATTCTGTTCAAAGCTTTTTCAGTTCTTAAAGTTTTCTTTAGAGAGCAAGTAAGTTTCTCGTACCGTTACGACACAATCGCCACGCAAAAAAGATTTTATCGAAATGTAATAATTCATGTTCATGATCATTCTGAAGTTCCGTTGTAAGAAATAATGAAAGAATTTCTTAAATCGGCTGGGTAGTTTCGAAAATTATCTCATTCATACAAATTAACAAATAATACCTCTAGTATTAGTACAGATAAGCAATGGCGAATAAAATTCTTCGAATTGAACGAATGCAAAAGGATGATATCGGAGCATATATCTCTTTTTGGTTTCAATCCATGGAGCAAACGTAATCGGCTTATACCCGAGTTTCAAACCACTACTTGTTTAAAAGCTTTTTAAGGGTTGTCATGTGGAAGGCCACCGGCGAGTTCTACCAACTTTCGCTTTTAAACTCATCTCAGTCCGTGATTTATGTTTTATGTAATAGTACCGCTCACGAGACATGGAGATGGAAAAGGTGTGTGGAAAGTTTTACAAGATGACAAAACAGAACGCCAAAATAAAAATAGTGCTTGGAACTTCTATACTTGTGTGAAAGTATAGACAAAGCCATCACAGGATATCGGTCTTTGTTCGTTGAGTACGAAACTGAACAAAACAGGTAAAATGTAGAGTGGCACACCACGGGCCCAATTAGAAGATTAAAGGGCAAAGCTATGCCCATTGTATTTTTTGTCATCAGGGCGATCTGCAAAGTATCTGTACCAGACGTTTTAACCATGTATGCCAAATTCTACGTCGAACTGTTATGAAGTTTTAAACTGCATGCATCGCAGATGGTTGCATAATTTAATGTAATAGCGAGATAGATATTCTTTTGTGGCCAAAATATGTACAATTTGATTTTTCGTCTCTTGTTTTTAACAAAATATTGTATGTACGAAGATTTGATTAACATGTCTCAAATTAAGATATTTGTTTGCAGCTTTAAGATATATCACAGAGCAATAGTTTTTGTAGGAAAAGCCACTAGAAAAACCTTCATCAGATTTATGCTGCTACAGCAAGTGAGAAGAGGATTCAGAACAATTGCTGCGAAAAAAATTACTTGATTCCAATAACAGAGCTGACAAAAAAAAATAAATAAAAAGATCAAAAGTTTTATTAATAAATAAATAAGTGAATAAATAAATCAATATTAATTAAAATAAATTGACGAAAGCTTATAAGCTTTATAAATGACAGAGAAAATATATAATCTCTTATTGATTATGCTGATGCTGGATATGGCGTGGGTTAAATGATTTTGAGTCACTGTTCTGGTCTGGCATAACTATGATAAAGGCATTCCTTGCTTCTTTGCACGACATAAGCAACAAGCCATTTAAATGCGAGATATTTTTAGGGTTCTGTACCTCAAAAGGAAAAAACGGAACACTTATAGGATCATTTTGTTGTCCGTCCTTCCGTTTGTCTGTCAAGATCCTTTTTCACAGGAACGCGTGGAGGTATCAAGCTTGAATTTATATCAAATACCCTCGTCCCTTGGAGCTGTGAAAAAATCCAACTTCTAAGCTTACGCAATCAAAAGATACAGCCGTTTATTCCGCAAATTTTTGACACTCGCGGGGGAATCAAACCTAAAGGGTACTTCCAGTCGACCTAGAATTTTGAAATTTGGCATGAAGCAATGTTTATTTTTTCTTATAGATTGACGCGATGTATAAACTTTTACTTATAAATATACCTACTCGCACTTGGTCTGCTTTTGTATATTTAAGGGTCATTGTGACCAGACTTTGTATGTTGCTTTTACGTTTAACTCTAGGTCCACGCAAGTTCCAAACCTGTGGCTTTTGAGTAGCCTTGTTAAGTGATGAAGCATCGCTTACTTGCCAATACCCGAATGTCAATAATATCAATTCGAGACCTTAAACACAAACGAGTCGAGAACGAACGAACGATAGTCTACTGCTCAACTGGCACTACCCATTCCCGCAGCAATAAAATCAAAAACCATTTCAAAACATAAAATCGCCAACGAACGGACACTGCACATTCGGTAAAAAAAGATTGAATGCCTATAGTAGTGACGTGTAACAAACTTTTCTTAACCGAAATGGTCCTTTGGACAAAAAAGGAGTTCAATGCAGAAGGAGATTCCATCACAATCCTTATTTAAAGTTCTGCACTCTGAAATGATCCACATTAAATAACAATGAATTGCCCAAATGCGCTTAGGTCTAGGTCAATGAGCTTCATAAATGTCTAGTGCACACAAAGTTGTGCATCGAGCCTCCGTGAACCGTGAACTCGCATCCTTTTTCTTACAAAAAAAATAATACCAAACGATGGAAACTTGCCAAAATGATTGAACTGATTTTGTAGCACACCAAGACCGGTGGCGTTCCTCAGCTGTTTTTCCGGCTCCCGTGGGTAGTAGTAAATTTTCGATTTAAATGCACGAAAAACCACAAAATTTGCTGTTTTGATGGCACGACTGGGAAGGGGATTGCTGTCATAAGTTTATGTCCTGCAATTATGTAGAGATCTTTTTTTCTTTTCACTGCTTCAACGAGCATCGCATGGTAAAGTATCACAATAAATAAATGTTTACAACTTTGTTTTTCAAAAATGGTGGAAAAAATTGAGTGTTTGCTGTTTTGCAGTAAAATCCATCTCAGTTAAGTGTGCTTACGTGTTTGTTGAGACTGATCGCAGGAAGGACGTGATTTGTAGTTTGGACATTTATGTTGAGAGTGAAAAATTGAAACAAAAATTTGTTTTTAAACACAAATCAATTTAATATTATTACGCCATTAAAAATTTGTTTATTTAAATAAATTTATTGAAAAAATTGGAAATGGACATTTATTTTGATGCGTAAGGAGCTTTAAGTTAAATGGACCAAGCTTTATCATGAAAATGGAGGAAAGGATTCGAAAACATATTTACATGATTTACAGGGAATATCCGACGGTAAACTTCTTTTTCTTCAAAATTCATCTTTGCTGCCTCAAGGTATAGGTTTTGTCCAATATATCTTGGTTAATATCGAGGCAGCACTGATTCCTTGAATGAGGTGTTGTCAACGCATTTGGAGTCAGTATTTCTTCTACAAAGTTAGATAAGATTATACATTTATAGACCATCTGTTCTGGCTTCTTCTTCTGACTCCGTAAACGAGTCAATGACGGCATATTGAGTGAATTTAGTGTGTCAGTTAAAGAGACTCAGAAAAGATATAGTCTTCCGTATTGACACCTGCTCATCGGAAAATTTGTTCAAGAATTAGATTGAAGAAATGCCATGATGGATCAACCCCAAATTCGGCCAGCACCATTTATTCATGTGCATCTTAAGTTCTTAAATACGTATTGAGTTTTGACCTAAAAATCATTGGCTTGGATGAGCGAGTTGCAAAACAGCGTCTCTGTGATATGGACGTCAGACTGTTGAGCGTTAAATGTTCGATAAAAAAAAGCCTCGAAAATGTAGACTGTTGTTTGTGTCTTTTTTCACATTTCCATGTCAAGCTCTTTACTTTTATTTTGCTGCTCTAATTTCTTTAAAGACTTACTCATCAGGCCGTCTTCTGACAAAGCTCGTCAATTGCCTGTCTCTCATCACGAACTTGTCTTCATCCAGAAACTTCTTGCCGAGTAAGATTAGTTACTTTTGATGATCTCGTATGTTTCTGGAATAGTCGAGCTACATTGCTACATATTGTTTAAGTTTGTGGAAGAAGGCAATGATTTATTTCAGAATCTTTTGTTTAGATGTCATCTTTATGTTCTATCTCATCCAATATTTAACTCTCTTATTATTGCTAGAGGCAGCTTGCTACTTTTGTATCGGACTCTTTATTGAGGTGCTACTTTAAAGTTAATGAATAAGGAGTCATTTTGCATCAATGAGCATTTGTTCAACTTGGTTAGTAGTTTAACGATACTTTATTAACCAGGCTTCTGGTTAATGTTTGAATTCTTTGCATGAGAAAATCTTGTACGGTGGGGAGCTTGTGCTCACAAGATGCTTAAACTTTAAAATTTATTTTCGATGTGGATTGTAGCATTTTAAGACGTGGAACCTTTTGTTACCGCTAGGATTATTTCCAATTTCGAAAAGCGCTATGCTTTTTGTGATTTGCGTCTTAATTTAAACGATCTATATACTATACAGTAATGATTCCGAAAACTGTCTTCATGGTACACATCATACATGATTATAATTCACTTTTTTCAAATTTCAATACTTATTTGATATATGCAACGGATTGACACCACATCCGTTAAGTATATGAAAATATGTGCACCTTAAGTTGGCTTTCAGCTATTTTCATCAAAAATTCTATTTACTTTCGTTTTTTTATGGAAAGCCGCCTAAGAAGCAACTTATGGCCTTTCAATTTACAAAATGTTTGAGAACTAACTGTATGAATGCAACATTTCCGCATTTTTCATTTCCTCGAATCTCGAATCTATTTGGAATATTTTTTTTTTTATTATTATTTGGTCGCTCTTCAAGAGGATATTAAGACTCTTATAATGCGTGTAGCACAGAGCGAGCGGAAGAATAAGGAGAAGAATGTGTAGTGGTTTGAGAAACTCAGGTGTAATTGGTTTCAACTCACTTCCGTGGGTGGAGCCCGAAACGGGACGGAGGATTTTGATATCGAACTATTAACTTTAACCTAATTCACAGGATTTTGTTCGACATTCGACAACTTTGAGAGTTTGGAAGATTTAGCTTAGACACCCCGCTGTCAGTGTTATAACTTCACAGCAGAGCCATCTACACACAATCTACACAAACAGAGCTATTTTGAAAACACGAATTAGGTATTAAGCCGATACAACAACCATAACAACAAAGCCACCTATTAGTCAGACTTCTATCACTGGTCGACCAATCCAGTGATAGTGCCATTAACTTGATCCCAATGGCAAATGGTGACTGGACCAGATTCGAAAAACTAGATCACTACTCTAGGAATCGAATCTGGGACCTATCAATTGAATCCATTGAAAGGCAGGCGCTCTACCAACTTCGCCACCCAGCTGTGAATATGTATATACATATCAAGTTTCTAGCCTTACAGAAAGTGTACTCAATACATTGTTTATAACTCATTCTATCGATATTTATTGGAAACCTACCAAAAACTTTATCACGGTCCAAAGAATACAAATAGCATGATAAGAAGGGGTGAACTAACGTGAAGTTAAAAAAAGAGAGTGACGAGACTTCATATGAAGGGTTCCGCCCCTTCTAAGTGTGTGCAACACGAATTTTTTTGTTAATTTTATATTTTTCTTAACATCGCAAATATATACATACGCACATAGAGAAAGCTATGCAAAGTAAACAATAAGAAGAACATCGAGATGGAAAATTCAAAAGTTTAACTCCAAACATACCATGACCCGTCTTATGACCGTTTTTGAACTTTCGCATTGAAAATGCAGGTTTTATCTTACCATTTTTGCCCATTTTATTTCACGACTTTTTCTAACTTACAAATATGCAGTTAATTTAATATATATTTTTTTTGTTGATTTTGACAAAGGGAGCGCAGCTAAAACCGTTTAACCAAACCCGTGCGCTCCCCCTGTGAGTTATACTTGCCGCTTACCCTTATGTACCACAGCCGGTCATTTGACCGGGAGAACATTGTGTCCGTCTTATTGCTCATTTCTGCCGAGACTGTTTCGCAGATAAAAAATTAGCTGCATTTTGTGCAATGGAGCACATAATTTGAAAGTTTCCTTTTTTGTGGAATAACATATGAGAGCCTAAATTTTTCTTTGAAACCAAGAGCGGAAATAAGTTTACAGAAAGTCTTAAATTTATTCGTATTGATAAAAAAGTGAGCGGAACCAACGTTTGAAAACGGACAAATTCGCTTTGGTTTCTACGATTTGGAATATATTCATTGAGAACAGCCAAAACTGTTACAAACCTGGTGTTAATATTACTGTTGTCGAACAGATATTTTCAACCAAATTAAGATGTAGATTAACGCAATGCATAACAAGCCTGATAAATTTGGAATCAAGTTGGCATAGGATGTCGATAGCAAATAAATCAAAAATGCATTACCATAAACAGGAAAAGATGAAAATATTCCCGCTTCAGCAGAACTCTCTTAGTATGTTGTATTCAAACTCATGGAGCCATTTACATAGAAGAAAGAACTGTAACCACAGGCAACTTCTTCACAAGCTAAGCCCTAGTTGCTAGCAAAAAAAATTACTTAAGTTGATGCTATTCGGTCCAATAAAAGGGAACTACCAATCATAGCGAAGCAAAAAAGAGATGATATGGAATGATTTTCATCGAAAAATTTTACAACAGATAGTTGTACTCTTTCAAAACAAAAGAGAAAGCCAACAAAAAAGGTACTTTTACATTTATTTGCAAACATAAATTTGTAAAAGTAGAAAACAATGATAAGCGTTTATCAGAAACTTTTGCATAGTACAATAAAACTATATTTGGGGTAGTCAAGCAGACGGCCGCTCCAAGTATTTTGCAATATACTGGATTTAGCTGGCATAAATGCCTGGATTTTGTAGAAGCAAACGACAGGGGGAAAATATCTCAAGACAAGATTTTTTACTCAAGTAAGCAGTAGAACTTGACGCCGATTTTCGAGACGGCCGGAAACAAGCAAACGAAACAAATACGAAACGATCGTTGGCTAAGTCCACTACAGATGGTTATCAACGGAAGAAAATAAAACAAAAATTTGTTCTCAATGTGAAAAAATAGTTTTACGGAAATGTATAATGGAGACACCAAGTAAACCATATGTAAAAAATGCGATATGCAAAGAATTAAAAATTCTTATTTTTTGAATTTGTAATAACATTGATGAATATAATATTTCATTTAATTATTATTAATTCAATTTTGATTATTTAATTATTTCTTTCCAAACATCTATATTTCATCCATTCAATCAAGAAACATAAACTCCGGTCATTTAACTGGCTATGGTACAACTAGGTATCTATTAAGCGTTGTTCAGTTTAGTGTCGATTAAATAAGGACTTTCAAAGATCACAACATCGAGAGATAATTTGATGCAGACTAACTTAAGAAATTTGTAAATCTACTAGTCTGACGTCAAAAAGAGGTGGTGCTAGTGTGAACTCCAATTTCCCACTCAAACGCGTGTCACATCCGCGTACGTATTTTGCTATCGCATCTAAGTTAAAGTTGCCAACGTTTTCTAGAAATGTTGAATATTCTTGTGTGCCTTGAACATATAATCAATCGTTAAGATTGGACAATCATAACTCAAACACACATCAAAATCACGTGAAAAACTTTTTTAATAATTTATTTTTAAAAAATGGCATTGTAATTAATTTTTTCGGATTGGGAAAAATGCCGCCACGAAAGCAGAACACATTAATGTACATGGATGTGGCACTTCGTTTGGTTGCACAGAAACATCTTGATATACGTTCTATCGTTCCAGAAGCTGCAAAATGTTTTTTTTGTATCGTTTTTTGGATTTCGAGCTATTACAATGCGCGTGTTCGATGAAAGAAATGATTGCGTACTTCAAAATATTGTCCAGTTGCTCCATGAAACAAATTGTATCTGTTGAGCGATAAGTGAAGTTGCGATTTCATGAAACACTTTCTTTCCATGGTGACCCCATTGTTTTCTTAAGTTAATATTATTTTAATAATTTGTTGTTGTAGCGACAATAGCAGTACTCCTTCCATGTTTTCATATTTGAAAGGAGATACAGGAGATACAGCTCTATGACAGATGGACAGTGGAGGCTGGACACTTGCATAAAGTTCACGGGATGAACTGCAAGTTAATAAAATGCTTTCAATCCGGATGGAAAAAGGTATTCAAAACGAGGTCCAAACCTAAAAAAAAAAATATATCATAAAATCGACACTGAAAAGCTTGAATAGAATCGAACTTATCACTTTTCATTTACGCAATGCAATTCAAATGATTAAATTTTTATTCAAAATACAAAGTGTTCCCAATTTTTGCAGCGAGATTGTTTACATCAGAAACAACGTGCAAAAACTTTAAAACTGCGGCATCCAAACAGTTTATTCTCCCCTTCACTTTGAATTGAATTGCAAAATTACAAGCATCCTCGCTATTAACTTAAGTTTAAATTCTTTTGGAATTATTTAATGCTCAGCTCACTGCACAGAAGACAGACAAACAGGGGCAACACGATTATAACGAGATCATGGAATCGTCCCCTAAAGTGGGCATCAATCCCTTAAGCATCCCCAAGTACCACCGCACCGGTGCGCGCGTACACAAGAAAATAAAACCCCAGATACACTCACCCATAATATAACTTGTAACTGGGATTGCAAATTCAAGGATAACTTTCACCCGGCTACGTGCGAATAACAAGTGAACGCATAAATTATCCTCTCTCCACCAGTGCCACATTTCGTGAATAGGAATTAGAATGTTTTCACGTTGGCACAGCAGTGCAGGATGCACACCTCCTGCTACTCCCTTGAATGCAATTCCGGCATTATTATTATTATTATTATTTTTATTTTTTTTCTTCCCTCTCTCGGTCTTTTTAGCCGGCAGGAGCGTAAGAAATACTTATTTAAGGCAGCAAACCAGGAGGTTACCCAAGCAAAACAAATGTAAAATATTCTAGTGCAACTGCACAACATCAGGATGCAATGGCGTAAATGTGACCAGTAGTATAGGTAGCGTGAAGCAGGACCAAGACAAAAAACAACAAAAAAATGTGAAGATATACGGGCGAGTCCTTATTGTTGCTGTTCTTACGATAGTACGTAGTGGGTAGAGACACAGGTGATGATGGTGGTGCGGGAAGAAAATGAGCTTTTCCTGCGATGCTTAATGCGATTTTGGATGGAATTGGTGGTGGAGGGATTTTTTTTTGCCAGTGGCGGCGGAACTAGTTTTTGTTTCAATTACCTTGATAATAGGCGGGAGCTGTACAAAGTGCACGCCCTGGGAACTCCAAATGTGGCCTTAATTAAGCTGAATTCATTGTGCGATTTGTTGCAATTGGTTAAAGCGTTGCCGGGAAGTTTTCTTGTTTCGCAGCGAGCAAGAACATATAATTTGTATTCGTGCGAAATTTCGTAATTATAAAACTTTTCTCTGCCATCATCATGCATACAAATTTTAGATCGAGTTTCTTGTGTGAGATGAGAAATTATAAAAAGTTTTGTTATGAATAAAATATATGATCAAATTTTGAATTTGTAAATAAAAGAAACTATGATTGAGAAAGCGATGTTCTTATATCAGATGCAATGGGGAATTTGTTTCGAAGTTTCTGATCACCGATCCTAATCTCCCAATAAGTTCGATTGAAGTTTTTTTTGTTAAGGCTACAAGATATTGCAATGATTACACAATATAAACGAGGCGACTTTGACTTTTATCTTTGAAAAAATTATAGTGAAAAACAAACAATTAATAAGGGATCGACAAAATTTTGAGTTTGAGAAAAAATAATAGAACTACCGGTTGAAAATGTCGTTATTGCAGACAACTTCATATCTATTACTCTGAGGTGAATTTTGACCATGACAGCTGTCACATCAGAAACTTCATGTCATTGTCTAATTATTTCAGTCTAGGTTATTGGTCATTAGTGAAAACACACAAGTTTTTGTAAAGCCGTAAAATGTCTACATTCGTGCCATCAAAACAACATTTTCGGGAAGTTTTAATACGCTTCTTTCATTTAAAGAAAAAAAGCAACCGAAGCGCATCAATTGCTTACCGAAACTTACCCGGGCTATACTATAGACGTAAGAATGTGTCAGCGGTTCAAAGATGGTGATTTCGACACCGAAGACAAAGAACGCCCCGCCCAGGTGAAAAAGTTTGAAGACCATGAATTGGAGGCATTGCTCGATCAAAAGAACTTGCAAAATCACTTGGCGACGCTCAGCAAACCATTTCCGATCGTTTGAAAGCGATGGGAATGATCCGAAAGGTAGGAGATTGGTTTCCGTATGAATTGAAGCCACGAGACGTCGAACGCCGATCTTGCATGTCCAAAATGCTGCTTGAACGCCACAAAAAGAAGTCTTTTTTGCATCGAATCGAAAATCTAAAACGTCGGGCAACGTATGGATACCCTGGGCATGCCTCAACATCGACGGCCGTTCAGAATATTCATGGCCTGATGGTTATGCTGTGCATTTGGTGGGACCAGAAGGGTGTTGTATATTTTGAACTGCAAAAACCGAATAAAACAATCACAGGCGAGGTCTACCGACGACAATTGATGCGTTTGAGCCGAGCACTGAAGGAAAAACGGCCGGAAACGGTCGCAAGACACGATAAAGTTATTTTGCAACATGACAATTCTCGGCCACATGTTGCAAATATCGTCAAAACTTAACTTCCGATCGATGCAACATGGCCTGGCTGACCAGCACTTCCGTCATTTCGATGATGTCAAAAAATAGATCGATTCGTGGATTGCGGCCAAACCGGTCGAATTTTTCAGAACGGGTATCCATGAATTGCCAGAAAAATGGGGAAAATGTGTGGCTAGCGATGGGCAATACTTTGAATATTGAATTTAAATCTATTTTTCTTCAATAAAGCATTGATTTTTGAAAAAAAAAAAACGACATTTTCAACCGGTAGTCCTATTAAGATAATTTAAAATTCTACTACAACCGTAAATCGTAAGCTTTACAAGTCGACTTTCTGGACAAAAGTCTTTCGGTGGCTTCTTAAATGTCACAGGATGTTTCTTATCCGTCAGAGTTGCAGACCTCATCGAAACCAGGAATTTATGAAAAAAGACTTTTAGCACGCACATTTTTGCAAAACAATGATCGGAAAATACCAAGCTTTGCAAATCAGTCCTTGCTTCGTTTAACTCAGAAAAATTGTTTTGGAACGAGCTTAAAAAGAAGGTTCCTAAAACAGTGTGAAACATTAACTTTGGAAGATCTTCAAGTATTCTTGAGAATAATAATATTGGAAAACATCAAGAAATTTATCGATTATATATCTTGGCTGATTGTCAAATTTGTGCAAGCTGAAGACAGACCCGCAGACTCATTATGAGAAATTTCAGATGGAAAGTTGAAAATACAGATGCATAAACAGTGAAAGGAAGAGGCGTCTGACTTTGAAGAAGCTTGCCCAAATTTTGAGAAAAATATATCCAATGTAAGCGTTAGATTCTGACAAGAATGTGTCATAAACTCATAATGTGAAAACACTACTTATGTATTTACTTATTTATTTATGAAATAACCGATCCTAAAAGGAGCACAACCTGTTACTGATCTGCCCTCCAGCTTTGACGATCCTGACCACGCTGCTTTCAGAAAGTAAGACCAATCTATCTCGCGTTCGCGATTGCTTGACCCTCCACTTTCTTCTTGAACTCGGTGACTTGGATTCGAAAACTCCATTCGACGCATTTTTCTTTTCCGAACTATGTCCAAATCTTTGTATAGCTCTTAGAGCTCATGGTTATGCCTTTAACTCCATTCGCCCTCCCTTCGCAGATAGGACCAAATATCTGACGATGGATTTTTCGTTCGAAGGAACCCAATATTTTCTCAACTGCTTTGCTTCAAACAGTATGACTGGCAAAATCAGTGTTTTGTAGATTGATATTTTTGTCCTTCATGTAGAAGTTTCGGTCGAAGTTGTTTTGGTACCGAGCCAGTAGCGGTTGCCTATGTTTATTCTGACTGATATGTCAGTCGTAAAATTTGATTTGGTGCATGATCCCAACCAGAGCGTCGCCATTATATTCAAAAAGATCAGACGGTAATGCATCTGACCCCGCGACACTGTTGCTCTTCAGCTTTTTGATAGCTGCGCCTCCTTCTGCTAAGATGGGGGGACTTCTTCATCGACCAGATTTGGGTTCCCTTCTTGAGCTATCACCCTCTCTTGATCAAAACCCTTTAACAGCTGCTGGAAATGCTGCCTAAATGCATCTTCAGTTCCCTGTGGATAGAGAACAAGATTACCATCACAATTTCTGCTCTCTGTAGTCTACGGCTATCGGTGGTGCGCTTCGCCGTCCACTGCTAAATGGTGTAGCTTTGTTACATTGGACAGTTGAGCTCTGAGTCGGGCTGCTACTAAAAAGTTGTCTGATTTGACATTCGCCCCCCTGAACATTCTCACGTCCAGTATAAATACTTAATTTTTTTATTACCTAACAAATAGTGGATGACATCATCTAAGCCACCAACGAACAATGCACATTAACACTAAAGTACTCGCGCCCTCTTTGAAGTGAAATCGTCTTTGTGAATAAGACGCTTGCTGCGTTTTTCTAACAGCGAAAATATTTCGCGCTCAAATAAGTTCTAGTATTTCTTAAATAAAATGGATGACTTAGAAACTAAACTGTTTATGTGAGTCGTCTTTTACGATACAAATGACAATCAGTCAAAGCAAAATGTATTAGAGAAATTAAAAAACACGTTTAATTATATATTTTTTAAATGTTATAACTTCATGACTATAGAACAAATCTCGCCTTGATGAAGTTTTCACTTCTGTCGGAAATATTAAGCATTTTTTTACACTAATGTTAATTAATTTTTTTTAAGACAACTTAAAAATAAAACCAGTAACATAATTACTAATTTATTTTTTATATTAAACATTCATAAACATAGTTAATTCATATTAAGTTGCAACTTTTAATTAAAATTAATTTAGTTATTTAATACAAAAAATAACAAAATTAACACTTCTGTGACAAATGTCTTTAAAAAACTTAATATCACTTATAAACTTTGACGAAAATGTAAACTTGGTCTTCTATCGCAAGCCACGGTGTACTCCAGTAATTAATTGGTCATAAAAATTACACAATTGTCTGACACCGTAATTTGACATTCGTATTCGTAGGTATTTGTTGTACCATGGATTTCAAATATCATTCGATATAATTGGTTAAAGCTTAGCGTACAGAAGACTGACTATAGGCTATTCCTAATCACCGTCTTGAGCTCCTTTTATGGTACGTTCGGAATGTGTATGAAAAAATACATGGAAGTGCAAGCACATCCTTACACATATTACATGTTTGGTGAAACCGAAGCGAAAAATCAAAATATCTATTTAAAGAACATGGTTAACCTACTCGGTGCACCGACACAAATTTCAGACTCTTGTGTCATGTGTGTGGCCAACTATGGTATAAGTTTTCGAGGAAGCGAGATACCAAAAGAAACTGAATTGACTGATAAAGAAACTCTGGCTGGTCTTCTGCTTATGGCTGCGCTAAATCCTTGAATATGTTGGTTCAATAAAAAAATAAATGAATAAGATTTCGAGCTCTCCGGTCCATCCCGTACCACCAATTTAGACAAAAACGAAAAAAATATTTATTTATTTAAGAATCTTAGTGACATTTATATGACCCAACCACGTACCACACGAAAAAAGGCAAAAGTGCTTAACCAGTCTTTTTGCAAGCTAAGTACTTAAACCAGCTTTAATTTGGCTTTAGAAATACTTGTTCCTCATTAAATATCAATTCAAGCCTTTGTAACTTTATCCACCAACTCCATTCAAGTGGGTTGCGTTTGTTATGCGACCAAAAACAATTCCTTATTATCCTTATGCATGCAAAAGAAAATCTCATTTAACTTTTTGTTGAACTTCAAAACTCGGAACTTGCTTCTCGAATTCAGATAAAAGCACATTCTTATCTCTACAAAAGTTCATAAATTATACAGAGAAACAAACAAGTAAGTTTCCAATTCAAAATGTCCTGCAAGGAGCACTAAGTAAACTTCCACCCTAAAAGGCACAACTTCATTAGAACCAAACAATGCACAGGAGTAAATCACCACCTGACTTGCTCTAAACCAACCAGATGAGTTTTATTTCCGCTTGGAAACTAATGAAGCAACAATTAGCTCGGTTGCCAGCTTTTAGCTCTGGACTCATTCGTATGTCCCGAGAATTGCCAACGAATTTGATGAATACGAGCACATCCCGTTGCGACGAGGAGGTAAATTGTGCACTTCCGTCTTTGTTATTCTGTTTGGAAGCCGATGGTGTTGAGAGATTTGCAAAAGTTCGACCTGACGTGCCTCTGGGTAATTAGATTTGGCGGTTAGAGGAAATGCCTCCTGTTTCTAATTTCCGGAAGTTAGTTGCATGTTTACACTTCTATACGCCCAATACAGAAGTTTGTACAAGACACTTGTGGAGTTAATTTCTGCTTACGTTCGAGCATTCAAGTGCGCCAACTATCGCGGAAATTTGTTGCATTTTCTCTGTTGTAGGACGCTTCTGATACCGCATTTCAGTTATCGGAAACTATTTTTAGTCTAGATTTGTCTAGATAAGGTGGTTTATTGGGGCAGAACTAAACAACAATTAACAGTTTCGATTTTTGGAATACCAAACTGTATAACATGTTCAAGTTTAGAAGATATTTGAAGCTTTTTGTGTATGCAAGAACATGCCCAGGTAACAAGGAATCTCAATCCTATCCCATCCCTCCAATCCGCGGATTCGATTGTAAAGCATTTGACAGCAAATGCAGAGGGCTCAAATTACATGACCAAGGCGGCCAATTGACAGGTTCCAATAAAGTGAAAGTTTGACCGTTTGCAAACGGCAATAAACGTGGCTTAATTGATACTTAATCGAGTATCAAGTGTCTCGTCCCTCAAAGCCAGATATGAGCCTCATAACTGAAGAATATTTAATAAATCAGCTTTTAGTGGATTGCCCATTTACCGCGGATGCTCTATTGGCTCAAATTGCTGCACCAATTGGATCTTATATAAGTGAAGGCCAAAATATTCTCTCAAAATTCTCCAAGAAATTGATGAGAAGATCGTTGAACTGATAGCTCTCATGTCGAAAGAACATACTTCTAGAATAGATTTTCAATGATTTTGAAATTACTCTCAACCTATTTTTATTTTCTATTTTGAAAAGTTTATTTTTTTTACTATTTTCATTTTGTTCTAGTAATATTTTGAAAAATTTAAGCCTGAGTTTTTTTTTATTATTATTCGCAGCCGGAAAAAGCAATTAAAATTACGAAATGATTTTTGTAAAAATCGAAATTGTCTAATATAAGAAGTATATTTTTCTTTAAGTTTACATTTTAAGAAATATTTAAATAATTTAGTAAAGACGATGATTAGAGAATAAATTGTTTTTTTAAAAAATAGATTTTCTATTTCCCATAACAAAGTCCTTGTTTAAGTTGCATCCTAATTTTTCAAAACTATTTTGATGGAGTTTTTGAATTTAAAATCGAGCGTCGAAAACGAGATTTAATGTTGTCAAGTGAAGTGGGTTTATTTTATGTTAAAGCTTCTTCGAAAATCTGGACTAAGAAAACCTTTGAGACCAAAGCATATTTCATTCTAATGTGTTGTCATAACATGCTACTTCAGAATTGACATATTGAAACTAGAGCACAGTGGAAAGGCTTAGCAAAAGCTTAAACTGAAATATAAGTTGAAAATAATACACAATGGCCGCAATCACCATGAACTGACGTTCTTAAGTTTCCGTAAAAAATTTTCTCACATCCTGTAAAGAGGATCTTCTTCTTCACATTCCTTCGACGCAAAGTTATGATCCGAACTTGAGAGATCTTGATTTTCGAAGAAGCCAGTCGTTTTCAGACCCCCACTTATGGTGTTACTGCACTTGTGTTATCCAGGAGTTAATTAACTTGCCTAAATTACGTCATCGCGTTGAAACATTGGTTGACATTGCTCTATTTTGCGGGAATTTTAAAGTATGTTCCAATTCGTGGTAAATAATAATTAATAGTAATAACATGCGAAGTGAATTTGCGCGTTACAGATTTTTTAGACTTTTCCATCATCGAAATGTATGCTTGACATAAATATAACACTTCTTATAGTAAAAGTGTTAAAGAAGATCTAAATCTTCATCTTTCCACATATTATTACGTATTTTAAAATTGAATATACCTACAGACTGTTTAGTCCGCAATGTGATCTCTGTGTGAAAATCATAACGCTAATCCGTGGCCACTTAAACCTATCGCATCGTGCATTCAAAGCATTTTTCCGTTCAAATAAATGTATGCTCGTAGCATACCGTCGTAATTATACCTCGGACAAACAGAAATCCTCAATTTCTAACCAAAACAATGTAAATGCCATCAGTCGACAGACAAGGGTGTGTCAAATTCTCTATAACTGCGTGTTGATTTTACGATTCATAAGTTTGACAGCTTTGTTTGTTTACATTGCCGCCGAAATGTAAACCGAATTTCCAAAAGCAAAGGCTAAGTTTGTAGTCCTTTTGCTATAATTCCTAATTCAATTAGACCTTTAAAGCGAGTTATCTGAGAGTTTAATTCCAAATTCTCCTCAGTATGGTGGTACGGGGAGGAAGGATTCAAAAACATGCTTTCGGCAACCGATGTGATATTCTCAGCTGATCGAACAATCCGCGAATATCTTCGTTTATCGATCCATTTAGAACCACGAATTTAAACTTTTGAATTTTTGTCGAAACGTCAGTGTCAAAATGGATTGTTCACAACTTTCAGGTCTGACAGGTTAAAGGAGGACAATTCTCCCTTGAACTATGATACATTTTGGAAGCACCGTATTGTCCTCTCATTAGCATATCTTCTCGAATATTGAACCGTCTTCCGTTCAAGGCTTTACCTCGGACTAAAATGGCTGAGTCAAAACGCACAATTATATTTCATGTTTCTTCTCTGACCCTTTTCCCTGTCACCATATAAGCACATTACAAGGGTAATCATAAACCATTACACGGGATTGTATTAATTAAGAAGAACCATGATTTAACTACCTGACTTGTAGTTCTTTATTTAATTATTAATTAATGCATTCAAACAATTCGCCAATCCACCTTAAATTTCATCTGACCAACTCACTCTTTCAGTGACCATCTGAAATTCAAACAAAACAATTCAAAGGAAGCCGCAATAAATCAATGTTGTGGTGCAACAAAAACAAAACAAGACAGAGCCATTGTTGACATCGTGTCCTTGATCTCAGCAATGGCACAGCAGCATCAGTTTAATGACTACACCGCGAAAGTATAAAATCACAATTAAAAATTCAAACAAAAAAATAAACATGAATTGCTGCGCTTCCTCCATCCAACAACAGCAACAGCAACAACAACAACAACAACGTTCTATCCTTCGTAGTTCGCAGATGCCAAGTGCATTCATAAATAATATCTTACCTCTCATCGGGCGAAGCATTTGAAGCTGAGGAATTAGAACATGGTGGGGTGGTTGCTACACTCCGTGCAGGTCTCTCCAGATCCATCCAACAAGCTATGAAGGATGTGCCCGAGCAGCGCCATCGCACTGCAGCACAAGCCATGAAATACGAGTATTGTTATGCACAAGTTCAACGAGAAGTTCCCAGATACAAGGTGAACAGCTAGGAAGACAAATCTACAATTTTCGAGGGCAAACAACAATATATCTGAGATGGAGTGTCATTAGGTTGACTTAAGGGCATAACATTAAAGATATATGGCTTTGTTTTGTTTTCCAAACACTGATTGGCTGCAGCAAATGACGGAAAGTAGTTCAGTTGGAAGACTTGTACGAGTGTTTATGTTTTCAAACTTTAAATTGCAGTCTGGAAATCGATCCATAGTTGAGCTTTTGTTTTACTCTGGGCAGAAGAGTGAATTTTAAGCTTTATGGGGTTTGTAAAAACTGAAAACTGAAAACTGAAAACGTTGTAAGATTTCGAAGATAAATATAATGATGAGGAAAACAAACTTTTGAAGCCTCCCTCTGCAAAAAAGGATCATCCATGAGGAGGTATAATTTTAAGTGAATTGAGAAATATAACATTCCCTATAAATAAGTTTAGTTCCAAAGGAAAAGGTATCAAATGGTCACTTAAGTCAGTCAACGTTGTTCAAAAATATAGACTCTGAAAGCACTCAAAGAGTATATCTGTCAAGAGTGCGAAAAATAAATAATTGCACAAAGTTATAATCAAAAGGATTGAAAGTATGGTTAAGAAGACCAAATGGCTGAATGTAATGAAAGTAATGAAAAAAAATTTAAAAGCTTAAATTAACTTTTGAAAAATAAAAAAAAAAATGTTCACCCAGGAGTGGCTCTTATAAAAAGCCGTAAGTGGCGCTTAGATCCAGAAAAGAGATCCTTTCGCACACTGTGTAAAATGTTAACCAATGTTAGTTACCACTTTAAAAGCCTTAACTCGATCAGGGCAAGCCATTTATATGCACAGGAGAGAACAAAATTATGACAGCTATGTACATCGCAAAGTGGAGCGCTTTGTGTGGAAGTGCGAAAATAAATAAACATCCACTTAAGGGAAGATGATCCAGAAATGAAGCAATTGCTTAATGCAGTTGTATTGGTAAATTTTGCCCTTCTTTTCCGCCCAGGATTGTAAAACAATTTGCATCCCTGTAATGGTATTATTATCTCTAAAAATGTGATTGAGATTTTTTCTCTCATGCATGTGAAATTACAAGACATTGTCTTTGAAATAAATTATTTAGTAAAAATTATAAAAATAAGCTGATTTCCAAAAAGTTGTTTATTTATTGCAACGACTATATTTGACAAATTTTCAAAATGCATATGTGAAGAAAATTTGATAGTTAAATACTAAATAGTTAATTAAATGTATTTATGTTAAAATTTACAATTCAAATTAAAAAGTCAAAAAGTTAAAATCCAATCTTCATTCCAATTCACATTTATTTCCTCTAAAAATAACAATGATCAAAAACAAAGACCAAAAGGTCTTCAATATCGATAAGAGGAGCTTTGGATAAAGCTATATTTTGTCATCCCAATTTGTGACAAGAGTAATAATAAGAACATTGATGTTAAAACTCTTTAAGAACAAAGCAGAATGAAAACTTAATAAATTAACATAGAGACAGTGCACTGGCTAATACCAACACCAGATGCAAGCAGTTCTTTACTTAACAGAAATTTAGAGGAATGTTAGAAAGTAAGATAAACGGACTTTTTTTTTTGTAAGCTTACATAAGTTCACATGCCTGGTCACTTTTTTGCACTCACTCTTTTTTATTTTTTTGGTCATTTATTAAAAATTGGAGCTGTCTACTTTTTTTGCCTATCTTAAAGTTTCATGGTTTTATCTATAATAATAAAAGCACAGAAAGCCGGATTTCTCTTATATAGAAACTGGCAATTTTTGGGTGCAGTAGAAAAATCGGACTTATTAGTCTTCCAGAGATAGAAAAAAAAATTAAATTAAAAAAAGAATTAGAACTCTTTTCTCAAACTAATTATGAAAACAATAGGGAAACAAAACTAATTCTTTGTGTTTTTTCTGCACTTACCAATCTGTGCATCGTCGCCTTGTCTGAAACATCTTTTGGCATTGTATGTCTCTGTAAGATAGTTACCGACTTTGACGAAGCAATAGTATGAGCTTAGCAGTATGTCTTAAGCGTTTAGTAACTCCAAATTTATAGCAATATCTGTCAAGCTGCGAGTTTATAATCGATTGTGGAAGATTGAGGAAGTCCTTGATTACACCAGTCTTGTTGGACTTGAGTTTGGCTTTTATACCACTGCTTTTGTGCAATACACTTATAAAGTCTTGGCTTCTTTATTTAACTTTAAAGAGCGATAATTGTTCCTGCTACGCTATTTGACTCTGTCGATGTTCATCTCATCGTCTTTGTTCGTAACGCTGGGTGACTTGGTTAAGTAAAAATCGGGACCGAAGATTGACATCACTGTGACCTTAATAAAATGATTACTTGAAGGTAAAGATCAACAGGTATTAATCGGCAAGTGTTCTGTAAAGAAGACATTGCTCAAGGCTTTTTCGTGAGACGTGAGGAGTGGTCACAGCAGAGTGGAAGCATAGCGGACTATTGGCTAATACTAAGCGCAATAACTTCCCCACTATTTACATTTCAACATGCATATTGATTCTGCTCTAGCCAGGACCACAGCAGATTTTGCCAAGACAAAGAAACTATTTTTTAAAAGACAGCTAGACGCCAAATTGATTCCCTGACTGAACGAGATAAAATGTTCCCATAAAGCTAAGACGAATGTATTTATATTACAGGAGCAGTGACTTTTATCAATATACTGCTTATCCAAAACTTTCCACACCAATAAGTGTACCACGGGGTTATGTGCCTTAATGGCTTTATCCCATCTTATGCTTTTTGTTTGTGAATCTAAAGTAAGTAAGTTTAGTATGGAATTGTTATCTCCTCGCTTATTTTTTTAAAGCCTCGATGGTTGCTGGTTTAAGAACAAAGAGCAAGTCTCATTCCGTTTTTTCCTTTTGAGGAAAATTAAAATATTGGTTTACTCTCTCGTACATATGTATGGATCAATATTACGTGCGACGATATGACACTTCTTTAATTAATGAAATATAAAGTGTTACATATTGTACGGTGGTATGGAACCCTACTTGAAGTTTCAAGTTTCTTTCAAGTTTCAGTAGCTTGTCAGGATTTTTTTACTTGTAAGCACCACCTATTATTCAAAGTGTAAATAAAAATGGTTAAGGCAACAAACCGGCCTGTGTACATCAAATTTTCGAATACTCGGTCTGTTCATGAAGTCCTTTAAGAAACTGTTTTTTTAAGGCTTCCGGAATATCTTAAAAAACTCTGGTTAATTGTTAAAGTTTCTTCTACGTCGCCCACCAGTTATCAAAGTCAAAAGTCTATAACCGTTGTTAATTAAAATATAACAATAGACCGCAAAGGCGGAAAAACGAAATTTTGGGTAAAAATTCAATAATTCAACAATGAACGAATTTTACAAAAAAAAATGGTTCTAGTCTTTTATAGTTAATACTATTAGCTTTCAAAAGAATTAAGTCTTTTGGCGTCGGCTCCGAAAAGTTGGATTATTCAAGCAACTGAAATTAAAAATTGCACATAGCCTCTGATGTAGTTCTTTTACTCATCTTTATAATATCAGTGAAAAGCATATATTTATAGTAAAAAACAATCAAGCAAAAAAGTGAAGAAAACAAAAAAAAACGTATGAAGCAAAACTTTATTTTCTGTAAGAAAATATGAAAATAACTAATAAATCAAAAATCTGGCTCGATTCTTAGCACAATTACCTACAAGTCGATTTTTTTTCAATAAATGTTTTTCTTATTACGATGCACGCCAATCAAGTTATTTTTGAAACAACATTATTACCTTGACAAACACAAGTTAATTAAATCATATTTGTTACCGAAGACCAAATGCTCCTACCTGTGGCCGCAGAAATGTAGGCAACAACCTTTGCCAAACCAAGTAAACCACCAAAGGTTTATCATCTCATCACACTGCCTACCAGAGTCTTCTCCTTTTGGCAACGGAGTTCCATTAAGTGCCTTGCCTTCTTCTGCTCGTAAAGTGTATAATTCCTTTAAATGAATTCCCCAAACAATGGTTTCCAAAGTATTCTACTACTTTGTGATACAATATTGCCGAGGTACGAGGTAAAATCTATAAAAGCAGCAGCAAATACGAGTAATGCCAGTGTACACGTAAAGCAACCAACCAACCAGTCACTGTGCAAACTTCACGTACAGCAAAACAAAGCGTCAGCACGTCCCATTGTGCACTTGGAAAATCCCCGCGTTGAAAGTGTGATTAATGGTGAAAACAATGTGCACACGCAAAGTTTGCATGCCATGAGTTCTCGAATTTAAACTGCTGCGAATTGCACAAGGAACCATGGGAACATGTACTCGTATTTATGTCTGTGTCTACGTTTTAACACTTTTCTTTTTTTATTTTTTATAAAATAAACTAGCATATATAAATTCTTTGATGTTGGTTTTATTTGTTAAAAAATTTAACGCCTTTTTCATAAGTGCGTGTTTTTTTAAACGTAAGTGTGGAGGTCCTGATATTTTGATACTGCTGGGCGTCGTGGATTTAAAACCCAAATGATTTCACCTCAAGCAAGTGACTTAATATCCATGAGTAGGCTAAGGAAACCATTCGGAAATAATGCGGCACAAGCAATCTTCCGCTATATGTGCAAAAAATATAATGGGAAAAATAAATAGTGAAACGAAACGAAGGTGGATCCCCAAGGAGCTTGTTTGAGCTGCTTATTTGCGTCGTTTTTCTCGCCTTTAGCTAACATAAGCCGGGTCTCTCGTTTGGCTATGAATTTAATTGGTATGGGCGAGGCCGTCCGGTAGAAAAATCCACGAGACAACTTTGTACATAATTAAGCATAAACAGACGATCGGTACGTCGAATTTTAGTGACCTGAAGTGAACCTCAGTTGTGGTCTGCTGACCGTCAAGTGGACAGTGAAAACGTGATTGGTGCTTATTTGTTTCAGGACACCCAAGGTACCTCCGCAGAAATGAACGCTACAGACAGATGCTAAATTAGTTTGTTTTACCAGAAAGTTTCTGAACTGGGTTTCGAGCATTATTGATTCCAACAGAAGGTGACAAGTGATCATAGAGCTTAGGTGATGATAGACATTTTGAACTTCCCGTTTTGACGATTCAAACTAGATGGCCAGATCATCATCTTTCTTTTGGCCTTTCATAGTGAAAATGACATTGTTGAGGTTCTGATGCTTGCCAAATTTAAAATTTAAGAACACAAACGTGAGTCGCTTAACAATTTTGATTTTGAGGTATACGTAATGAAGTGAAAGCTGAGCTCGCCATTTTATCATTGATATTAAAAGATATTGGTGTATTGTACCCAAACTTTAATTGGAGCTTATTTACATGATTCATGAACCATTCTGTCGTCTGTTTAAAGTTTCCCGTCCAAAAGAAAAAATAAACGTGAATCAAATGAAGTCCTTCTGCTTCGATAGTGCCAGAAGATACATCCCATTTGTATTTACTTTATTTATTCAAAGCCTTCTTTAGAGTAGATCACCAAACCTTTCCGAATCAAAAAAATTATAATATTGTTAAGGAAATGAAAATATTTCTCTCTGGAGTTCCCCAGGTATCTATTTTGGGACCCATCTTATTTTTTTTGTACATAAATTAAAATTAACGCTCGAAAACGTGCTTAATGCAAAAAATATGCGGATGACATTACATGTCGAGGCATGCATAAAGTCTAATTAAGGAGTATAAAAATATTACTTGTTAAATATGGTCCTAGCCAAGACATTGGCTTTATTAAATTAGTTGCTCCTCTTCATTGGATGTTTCCGAACGATATTATAGCCACGTTTTGAGATCCGTTTCTATTTGTTCTGTAAATAACTTTATTCAGTGGAAAACAAAGAGTTTATTGGCGAAAATTTTTAATGTTACAACGCTTATGGCATGATATAGAAGAAGAAACTATATCAAATGTATTCAACTTCCTGAAATCTATCCTTAAAACGCGTATAATAAATTCACAAAATGAATCGGAGTGAACAAAAAGGTGACCAGTTACTCTGCACTGGCTTTATCCAATTTAAGTTACACCATACTAACTTATATGACCTTTAATATATCCACAATATGTTATTGGCAGTAGTCCAGAGAAAGACATTTCAACATATCATGAATCAAATTTTACTTCCAATTTATTTGTGAATTGCTTTTGTTCATAAAATTGGCTGGAGAAAATATTGTCATAAACGAATTGCGTGTTTATTTCATTCAATTCAAACATAAAAAAAAAAACGGCAAAGTGCGAGTCGGACTCGCGCACCGAGGGTTCCGAACAAACCTGTTGGTATATCAGTGAAAGTTCACGCACACGATAATCTGTAAAAAAAACATTGCTTCATGCCAAATTTCAAGATTCTATGTCGACTAAAAGAACTCATTAGGTTTTGATTCCCTTGCAACAGTTGTTGCTGTTGAGCTGTTTCGTTTGATTGCGTCGTCATATAAGTTTGATTTTGTTACAGCTTAAAGGTACTATAGACTTGATGTGAATTTCAATTTAATACATGTACGCCTTCATGAGGAAAGGGGTATTAAGATTAGAATTATTAAAATATTTTTATTATATGATGCAACTAAAAATTTACGAATTTCGCCATTTTTCCTTTATCCGTGCCATAAGACGTTGCTTCGTATCAAATTTCAAGATTCTAAGTTCACGGTAAATACCCTGTAGGTCTTGATTCCCCTGTGAGTGTCGAAAATTTGAGGAAATTCGCGACATAATTGACTAAATCTTTTGATTGCGTTGGCTTAGAAACTTAGAAGCTCAAAGGGACAGTAGACCTGATTGGATATAAATTCCAGCTTGATACCTCTCAGGGTCTTGACAAATAGATGGACAACAAAGTGATCCTCTAAGGGTACCGTTTTTTTCCTTTCGAGGTACGTAACCCTAAAAACGACTTAAATCGACGACACAGAAAATGAGATTTTAAGGGAGATTCATTTTGTGCATATAGTATATGCTTTGAAAGTGAACTCTTAATCAACGAGTGTTGAATGCAGCCTTTTCTAAGAAGAGAAAATATCTGCTTCAGTCAATATGAGAAGGCACTATAGCCTAAACTAAACAACTCGTTCAATTCCAAAAAAATGTTCACCAGTTTTAAGACTTTATGGCGGACATAGTCAAGATTAAGGGCATTTTTTGGCGAACAATTTGGAACTAAAGCCGATGAAAAATCTGTCGAATGAATGGGTTCTTTCACGAATGTTGTCTTAACGGTAAGAGATATTAAAGCAACACTGTTTGGTTTTTTTCCAAACAATTTTTTTTTTGTCAGCTGGTGGCGAATAGACGTTTTTGAATATTACGATTTTTCTACGTACATGAAATCTAAGCGGAAGAAGACGTCAGTGACCGCTTGCATTTTATAAGACCTTATTGTCAATATTGATCATCAAAATTGTATTCTTAGGACGTTGACGCTTATAATTGATAAATTTTCCTTTGCGAATTAATTTTGGGCGACGTATTGCCATACTACTCTATTGCAAATAAGTTCATGAAGACTATGGGTCTATTTACCAACTAGTGTAGGTCGAATGTCAATCTTATTTATGATCACCTAATAGACCGTATTTAGCGCATGCAGCATAAGTTCGTTGGCTTCGTATTATGTTGCCTGGAGTCGAGCTGTTTAGGCGAAAGCATATAAAATCCGTCTTGCCATAATGTACTCTCCACAAACGAAATGAAGGTAATTGAGTTATGTTTTTTCATCAACAAAATGCGAACGATAATAATCAATACATTTAGCATATCTACTCGAGTGATGGATCCCAGCTTTGTCGACGGTTACAAAACGCCTATAAAAAAGCAGTCCGTAATACATTGGTAATTCTCAAGTTCTGCTCTTGTAACTACAGCTTGTTCCTCTTTTTGTTCCATATTACATCCATCGACATATTGCGAAGTTCATTATTTAAGATTCTCTAGTGCAAAATGAGATGCCTTCGATTTTTTCGTAAATTTTCCGCTGTGGGCCAGGAAATATCACCCTGTATGATGCTCATGTTGAATAAGGATTTCATCCAGTGCTTTTATCAAGTCTCTTACAACTTAGGGAGAGATGACGGCTTTGACGTCCCTTTTTTCCTCGTTGTAAACTCTAAAGCTAGCAATACCCACGTTTTTGGAAAAAGTACTTTTCAAAACGGTTACTTTGAAATGAAGCAGAAAGCTTAGTTTTAATTACAAAAAAAAACAATGAAACTCGACCTCAGCCCATGCATCAAAAAAACTCGCTTCCTCATTTTTTCAGCAATTCTATAATATTGTTTTAGGTGTCGCCTTTACTGAATCACGTCCTCTTTTTTCACCGAAATAAAAACTATTTTCAAATTAATTTCATGTGCAGTACACCAACTTTAAATTTTCTTTTTTTTTCTTTCACTATCACGTTCCTGATATGGGGTAACCACACCAAAGGTGAAAAAATGAGTTTTCCAGCTTCTCTGTCTGATAATAATCAGACGCCAAAGGATGGGAAAAGACCCACGTTTTTAGCTGCACACATTAAACCGACGAACACATCATCATCCGAGCAAGTTTCATAATTTAACCCAGGTGAACTGAGATGCGGTTTGCTCAATGGCAAACGGATAATGGGAGCAGCGTAAAAAAGTGCATATACACGTGGGTGGCTATGATATGCTCGCATGATTACATAGTTTAAAATCCATCAGCAGTTCGTGCTCCAAATACAAAATGTGGCTCTTTTGTTGAGGGCGAGAGGTTATTGAATCTGCTGCTGGGATGTGTGATTTTTGCATTAAGCTGAATGACATCAACATTTTCGCTTTTTTTTCGTCCTTTATAAAGTTTGTTATTTTTTTCTAACAAATTAAACACACATTGATGAGGAAAAAAGTTTTTTTTTAATTGAGCTTTGATTAAGTACAAAACTACTCAATTTTTGTTTGCGAAAGTAAATTTAAATAAAACACGTTTAGTATTCAGTTTTCGTAACAATTTTCATTGGAATATTTTATATAAATTTTGCCGTTATGGGTGAAATTTAACACAATTTAAATGTTCCTAAGGGAATTCTTGCAGGCCTCGGTTTTTCGTTATATCTTAAAGAATAGTCGTTTTCAAAACATCTAGAGCTGGTAGACCCCCACATAAAAAGAACCACAACGAAATCTTGGTGGCCATTTCCCATTACCAAAACGTGAAAAAGCTCGTGCTGGAAATCATTCTTGCAATAAATTTGACACGGTAAACCATTCTATACTGCTGCACAAATCAAAAAAATCAGTTTGCTTTCGAGGACTCAGCTTGCAAACTCATTGCATCCTATCCTGACGACCGAATCTAAGCAAAAGTTTTATATATATTAGCGGGCGTGCCTGGGGGTCTGTTTTAGGTCTATTGTTTACTTTGTTTATCAACAGTATGCCCCAGTCCATCCATTTTTGCCAACACCACATATATGCAGATAATGTTTAGATATACAAAGAGGTATCAAAAACTTATCAAATTATGACGATTGCTGATTTAAACGCAGATTTGAACTCCATTTATTTGTGGTCAAAACCTAACCAATTAGAGCTTAATGCATCTAAAACCAAAGCTACGCAAATGTGTTTATTTCAATCAGTACTTGATTTGGGAAGTTCATATGTTGTTGACAAGATTTATGACATTCTTCGTGGTTTAAGTCTTACGAAGAGGTTTCTACCTAAAGAGGTGAAAGCCAAGTTGATCAAATCCTTCGTCCTCCCATTGATTCTATATGGCTGTGAACTTTTCGCAAATATTGATGCAGCAACTGCTCATAAATTGAACGTCGTCTACAATGGCTGTGCAAGATATATTATCAACCTGGGTTGGCGTGATCACGTCTAAACTTTAACAATACAAATAACAGACTATACTTAAGGTTCTTATCTAAAGTTTCGGACAGTCTTAGCACTACACAAAAGTATTGAAATGGAAATGCCCCGTTACTTATTCTCCAAATACTCGGACTCGGACAGAACTCAGAACATAATTCCGCCGAGGCACAAATACCAAGTAAGCAGCCGACAATTTTTGAACACTATAGACAATTTTAAAAAAGAGCTTTTTCAACTCTTCTCTATGAGCAATTAACGTATCGATGACACTTTCCTCTTCATCTTTGACTATATTTACCTATATTTCTCTATATTTCATCCTACCTATTCCATATCTATTCTTTCCTCAGTACTTTCTAGATATCCACATCACTTTCTTTTTTATTAGTTTCAAGTCTAAAATTATCATCCTTTTGAATTTATTTTTTGTAAAGCTTTTATAATTATTAAACTAACCTGTATAAGACAAAAAGTTTATAAACTTATATTGTACAGAGATGCTTACGTAAATTAATAAATACTGGCATGGGAGAATGCTGCGAAAACGCATCTGAATCCAAGGCAGGCTGTGTTTTGTGAAATGGAGGACCGTCCAACCTGGCCTAACATAATGAAAGCGTCTATATTTGAAACAATTCAAAAAGTTCATGAAGTAAATGTAATTTTTGCAGGCATTTCGAAATTGTCAAAAAGGAGACGAATCGCGTTTTTTGATTATGTTATTTATACAGAAGTTTCTGTTTGACCCTAGGTATGTTTCATGTTTTTTTTTATTTATTGGTGACCACACCAACTTCTTCGGCAGTGGAAAAGAAGTCCTTCGTCGGATGAAATTGGATTTACTACATATTCTCCCCCTCTGTCTTCGTCATTATCATATTAAAGCCGCTGGGACTGGTGCCTATGAACATTCACAATTGGCTTCGAGTCGTTGACAGAGTTTACTTGACATATACCGGGAAAACGGATGTCTGTTTTTTAAGCTGCATCAAGGCTCCTTTTTTAATTATAGCTAATTTATGTTCCTATCATTTTCAGTAAACATTATTTAGGTTGTTAAATAAAACACCAAATAATATTTTTTTTTAAAATAATGAGTTTTCGACAGCTAAACGTGAAATTGTATTTATAAACTAAGTAATAATGTTAATCAATTATTAACGAGAAAAAAGATTAGAAATATGACTTTTCATGTTACACTTATCTGAAGCTAAAATCTTCTTTACCACACGTAAAATGTTTTTAAAATTACCTTCAACTCAGTACCTAAATATGTATGCACAACACTTTTTTTTATAATTTATTATTTTATGGGTTTTTTTGTAAAATACACCTCAGAGCTAAGGAATAAATTATACTAAGCCTTTGTGCAATAAGCCAACCCGACTGACAGGATATGCTTTCTTATTTTGCCCTAAAAGGTCTTGCATAGTAAAGACAACGAGGAAAATTTTCCCTCGTCGCTTATTGTGCTGTTGCTCGACGTCTGGTCTAAAACCGCCAAACTGACCCAAAGACTCTCCATAGAGCTATACGGCACTCCTCGATCGTATTCGCGGCAGCTATCTTCAGCATTTTGGGCTACAACGAATAAGAGGAAAGCGTCATTCTGTCAGCTAGCTTCAATTCTTGAGTGCAGAATTCAAGGGCGTAGAAAGATACATAACCAAAAATTGGCTTGGATGTGATTTGGCCTGCCAGCACTATAATATTTTTTCGATGGTGAAAATAATTTTGGAAATACTTCAACTCATTTCCCTGTTACATCGTTAGACACTCAAAATTTTAAAGTGGAGAATTTTCGTGTGTCCTTGCGTTTTTCGATGAACCCTAAGAGGAGTAAACTCTCGGGCAAATATGTTTAAGAAAGGTCAGTGGTGAGTAAGTAAATCCCAGTCCACTCCAGAACGGTAGAACTCTTAGGAATCCCTGCAGTTAGAGATATCTGAAACAGCCCACTTTTAATGACTAGTCTGTAAAACAGTTGCTGATCTTTACGAAATTGTCAATTGCTCCGTCATCTTCGATTGGCTTATATCTGCTACGTGGTGCTTGATTTCCCTACTTCTCTGCACACTAGCTGACTGACAAGAGAGGTACTGAGAAAACTTATCTTGGGCTTATGGTTGCTTGAAATTTTTATGATCCATACCTCAAAAGGAAAAATGCAACTTTAAGGGATCACTTCGTTGTTCTTCTATCCGTTTGCCAAGATTCCTTCCTTATCTCAGGATCGCGTGGAGGTATTTTTTAATTTAATTAATATCAAATACACAAATCTGCGGTTCAATCAAGCTGCAAAAAAAAAAAAGTTTCTCGAATCAGCGAAAATGTATGACAGCTTATGTTTTGTTACTCAAGAAGGACTCGAAACCTATAGTGTACCTTCCGTTGACCCAGAATCATGAAACTTGACAAGAAGCGATGTGTTATAGCACAAGTAAAGAAAAAAATCGGAAAAACGTAAATTTATAAGCTCGTCACAAACTCGATTCTTTTCAAATCACTGCTCGTTTTTACGTCAAGAAATTGGCTGTGAGAAATTTAAAATTAGAAAAATATGTAGTAAATTGTATAATGGTACGAAACCCTTCGTGTGCGGATCCGACGCACGCTTGGCCATTCTTTTTAATGGAGTAAAGTCTTTAGTAAACTTGACGTTTAATTTAGAACAGGTTATTGAAGGCTATTGCTACCAATAACGCCATTAACTTGCCATTAAAGTCTTTTCATTTTTCGCTTCAATCTTGCTTTAACTAGAAACCAAAAGTAGATTGATTTCAAGTCAACCGTTTTATAAAGACATTGAAATATTTCACACAGCATTTGATTTTATATTCTTTATGGGTTACTGGATTGCTTACCAGGTACTCTTCTGGTGCATAGACTTCCGCCAGAAAAAAACACGTCCAGAAATGGGTAATGTCCACAGGTCGGTACGGTTTTCCTATTCATTAATAGTGGCAATTCGGTTGGATTTGGAAAGATTGTTTATCATTGGAAGAAATTTACCTCAGGTCGGTATAGCTAAGTCATGCGTATGAACGGCTATTTTAAGTCCATTTTTTAGTATTATTCAATTTTCGAAAGTTCAGTTTTGTTCCTGCCCAGGCGATATGGGAAGGTGCTATTGGGATGGCAATAGTGTTCCGGCGTATCTTACTTTACCAGATCGATTTCCAGAATGCAATTTCAGTGTTTTGTCTCGATCAATCGATTCAAAAACCTTGCGAAAATCATGTTGTTTTAAAAATATTGAACAATGTTTTTTATAGCCTTTTTTATTATAAACCAAAGCTTTAAAACATCCTGACTTACGACTACTTTTAAGTAAATAATCCTCATTTTTGCATCTTTGCCAAATATTGCATACATATATTTATTTTGTTACAGTAACAAGAGTGTCGAAAAAAAAGGTTAAATTTAATAATTTCTGTCGAAGCAGATTTGCCAATTGCAAGTTATTTAACACATCAAGTCAACCCCAAGCTTTTTGGCCGTTTCAATTAGACACATTTTATACATCTCAGCAGCTTCGCAGCTGCAAGAAAAATTCAGAAAAAAATATTGTTAAAATTCCAATGCCAACGAAGGAATTTCTTACTGATCATCGGAAACCATGGCATTCTGGCATGTGTTGGTTATTTCCTCAGCGATTTTCATTTTCTCTGGATCTCCCTGTGTATGCACGTCAGCCATTTTCATAGCATTTTCCTTAATGAACTTTCCATCTTCACTCATCTAAAAGAAAGTGTTGCTCAATTAAAAGTCCAATTATTGTTGGTTCCATTTAAACCTACCAAATTGAGCTTTTTCATCACACAAGCTCGAAGACATTTGGTTTCCTCATTTTGAGCAGGCAAATGCTGGACCATTACATCCAGATCGGCTGAAATTGAATAGCAAATCAAAATATAAGATAGTTCTTCAAAAAGCACAGAGAAAGACACACCATTTGTAGCTCCAGTTTCCTCTAAACACCCAGTCGCTAAAGTCCGAATGGATTCAATCATTTCGTCCTTTGACAGTGTAGCCTGTTGGAAGAAGGAAGTCTTGAGTATAAGGAAATGGCAGTGCCCTCAACATCAAACCTTAACTGCTGCGGCTAAGGTGCAAAAAACAACAACGACAAGAATTTTCATTTTGGTTTGATTTTTTGTTTCTCTTTTTGGAAAAATGTACTTTCGGTTCGGATTGCACAATCAACTGATGGTTTGACTAAAATGTGGGAGGCCTTTTATACGTTTGAGAGCTCTTCCACAATAATTTGGCAATCATGATCGTTGAAAACAGTTTTTAGACTTTTGAGTTTGATACCAATTGCAGTCGAGTGGAAAATTGTACGTTTAGCAGCAGCTTGTGTCACGAGATTAAAGCTTTGAAGCAAACTTCATTTAGCAATGACCTTGCCGGGCGTTACTGGTGAGCTATTCATTCAGAAAGTAATAATTGAGAAGGCGTTTTATGTAATCTCATCTGACGGGGTTCATTTGTGTTTTCGTGTTTGATTTCATCAATGCCAAATTCCTACATGGAAGCAATATCATTTTCAAGAAGAAGGTTGTTTGATTTTGTCAGTTCCTCAATATTACTGCATTTCATGGTCTATTGATGTTAAAAATACATGCATACATAGTTTTTGCAGAAGCATTAATTCTTAATCTTGAAATCATCAAACTAGTCTAATGGAATTGTCTTTCTTTCATCCTGAATCTTTTTGTCTTCAACAGTTCATAAAAAGTTCTTGAATAGTTCATGAACCATGCGATAGATTCTGTGTAGGTGAACAGTCATGTAAACAAACGGATGGTGTAAGAGCTTGATAACCTCGCTTCGAAACCTAAAGCCGACTTACCAAGCTTACCCGATGAATTAGAACTTAGACGATGGAAAGGGAACTGGAACTGGGAATGACAGTATATATACTTCTCATGCAAGGAGACCACGATTTTCTTATGCAGATTGCTGGAGCTTCTATCCCGACATCGATGAAACGATGCACTGATCTTTTTCGAATGTCAGACGGAACAGATTCATTAGTGCCTATATTAAGGCCACCTCTTTTTTTACTCGTTGTTAAAAAGTTTTGACTACTATTTTAATGCATTTTGAACAGAACAAAAGTGGACAGATTTGCAATGGTTTGAAACTCGGATATCTTAAAGTTTCAGTTAAGTTGGTGGGTGGAGTCCGAACTGGGAAGGAGAATTTTGTATCTACTACTTAGGGTTCTCTTGATTCATAGGATTAAATTGGACGTAAGTTGATGTGGCCAAAATAAGAGCAATAATTTCTACGTTTCAATAACAACTTACGTAGGTTACTTTTGTTTTGTGCTTAACAGAGTGTAAAAAAGAATGAAAGAGTGATAAGTTTTGATTCATCTGTAACAAGGTGCTGAATTAGCTGGACCAAAAGTAGCGACACGTGAAACCAAATAAAAGAAAAGAAGTTAATTAAGATATCGGTAAGTAATGTGCACTAGTCCCTGAGGATATTGTTTGCTATAAGGTTTTATTATTATCACGTTTCAATGAGCAGAAGAAAAAATTGTACAGAAACTCAACGCTAAGCCATTTTAGCGTTACACAATCGAGGTGAATATTTCGGGAAGATTGCAGTTGCCGTCAGATGCTCTTCAAGAACAGTTAAAAAAAACTTGCTGAAACCATTGGAAGTCGGTCTAAAATATCCCAGAAAGACAAAAATCTTTTGAATAGAAAGGCAATCTTTTATGTCGTCTAAAGACTTTAAAGGTGAGACAGGGTTAGAGGTGAGTGCCAGAATAGTCCCACGCACTCTTTTGGCTGCTAATCTAGACGCTAAAGCTCTAAGGAAAGTGACACTTTTGAAAAAAAAATTACACCTCCAAAAGCGAATTGCTTTCGTAAAGCAATAAAACTTACGACAAGATCTATTACGAGCTGTGAAGCAGCGGAGAAATGTACTTTGGAGCAATGAAACGAAATGTTTGTTGTTTGGAATGACCGCGAAATAGTTTGTTCGTCGCCCAGAAAACAAGCGTACAATCCCAAGTGCACTAAACCAACTGTGAAGCTTGGTTAAAGTAGTCTGATGATACGGTACTCTTTTTTGTGGTATAGGATTAGCCTATGTATCAAATAGATGGCATAATTACTAAAGGAAAGTATAGATACTGGAAGATATTATGGTCCCGTATGCGGACGATCATATGCAATTAAAATTGTTTTTCAACAGGACAAGGACGCAAAGCATTCGAACTTCAATCCGATTGAAAACATTTGGCAAGAATTGAAGATCCAAGTTGCTAATTCTCACCCTGCAAATATCAATGAACTGTTGAGAATCGTCTAGAATAGTAGGAATTCCATACCAGTCGAAAAATGCCAGAAAAGAAAGCGATTTGAAGAAGATATGCTATTAAATATTGAGCTATGTTCTTAAATGTAGTGAAAAAATATGAGTTAAGCGTTTTCTTTACCATTACTACGTGCTGGTATTATTTTGTCCAACAAATTTTGCAAAGTGTAACAGATTTGTTATGCCTGATAAAATAATCCTTCAATAAATCAACTTTACTCAAAAAAAAAATGTATACAAAAAACATTTGTCATCACTTTCGCATATAAACAATTTTTAAAATTCGAATTAAACAGGAGCAGCAAATGGTTCGATTAGAATGTATAAAGGTGTAGCTATTATTTTGGCCATAGATGTACTCGAAAATTGTATTTTCATCACTCTCCTGTCAGTGTTATTCCTTCACAGCAAAGCCAATGATACATCATCTTCAATAAGTAATATTTTTGACCACATGAACTAATCACTACAGCAAGGTCAGCTATTAGTTGGTTGGCTACTCGAGTGATAATGCCTTTTATTTGAACACAATGGCAAAAAATTAGATAAAGGTTCAAGATTTCCCCCAGGGTTCGAAACTGGGACCCAAAAATTGATCCAATTGAAAGACATGCGCTTATTCAACTGTGTGGAAAGAAATTGCTTATTTTTTGGGGAAAGTTCTTTTCACTTGACGATGGACCTTATATGATTTCTAGTATATTTTTTAGGCTCTACAACATAAACCTACTCAACCGAATCCAATGTAACTATAGAATATGACCAAGAAGATCATGATGCAAATGTTGTTTGTCAACGCAATTTGAGCTCTGTCAAAAAGAAGACGCATCGCGTTTCTTGATTATGGTCTTTATAGAGAATGTCTTATTCAGAAAGCCATGATGGAGCTTACGTTCATTATCCACGATTAAAATGCCTACAAAGAGTTTATTTTTCTGTGCTTTTATTTTGTTGGACAAGCTTACTTCTTCTTAACTGAAGTTGGATTGTTCATTATCGATTAAAAGGTTCTGGAAATGCTTCTTGAACTTATTCGTTATTATTTATGAGAGACTGGGTACCTGCCTTGCAGTCTGCATCAAGCTTCTTCCTCCTAGTTTCTGTGACATGCTTAGCCTAAGAAATATTTATTCTTCATTAACTGCTCGATTTTTCTTGAAGCTACTGCTTACGTTTCTTCATTACCATCTTCTTCTTCTTCACTCTTGGTTCCGTGAGGTGGCTTAAAGCAAATCGTGCGACACTGTACCCTTACATTTTTTGACGTTTCTCCCTGAGATATTCAATATCGAACCTTACTTTTGTTAGTGAAGTTTTTTAGCATTGGACACTCAGACGCTGAATCGACCATCTGGGGATAGCCAGCTTGCTCTCTAGATCCTTTTGTGATGCCACATCGTGACTGACTTCCACCTACTTGTAAGCCGTCAGCAATTTACCTTATTTAAACTCTTCCATGCCTTTGAGGGAATTAAATGCTTCAACCCACCCGAATGAGGCCCTTTTCGAGTTGCTTCTGAACAAATAGTACATTAAACAAATATCTTTTCCAGATTGCGTACTCCCAAATAATGTGTATTCTTAACAAGCCACTAATGCGACTGTGTATTTTCTCAAAATATTGAGTCAAACAATTTCTGTAATCAAAAATGATATCTTTCGACATTAACGTGTGCAATTGTTGCTTCCAAAAACAATAACCAAAATCGTCAAAATTAATTTAATTTATTTTATACTTCAGAAAGGAAAACTTTTCCCAAACGATGTACACACGAACCTCGCCGAAAAATCTCCCTCCATCCATGGATGCTTCGCAGAGATATGCTCCGACAGCAAAAGCTTCTGAACGTATCTGCTGCCTGCTAAGTCAACCCCCTCCCCTTGTCACTTCCCATTCACTACTTTTATTGCTTAAATAAAAAATGAATGTGCCAGTGTTGGTGTGAAAATATTCTAATATGCGTAATAACAAACAGAATCTCGCATCCATGGAGCTGAGGGAAAAAGTCACGAATGTGTCAGCATACAGATTACTGTCATAAAAACCTGTCATCTGTCAACAAATTCTCATATTTACTCAACGTAATAACATATGCAAATATGGAAAACTCAAAAAAACTCAAAAAAAAACATCTCCAAATAAGAACACCCCCAAGAGCCCTGGTAATGGGCCACACTAACGAGAAGGGCAAGACAAACAGAAGGAATAAAATTCATTTGGTTCACTGCAATAAATAGGCGCTTCCGACTCTGACATTATGCTGAGGTTTCACTTATGTTAAATGCTCGGAAAAGCGAACGTACATTTACGAAGGCAAAGTGGTCCCTTATCTTTGATGGCGGATGGCTTAGACATCAGAGCCGATGATAGATTGAATTGGTTCTGTGTAGTTATAGTGGAACGTTAGTCATAATGCCCATGTAAGGGATGTTGCTTCAAATGTTAAGATGAAGATATCGACCTTAGGCTCATCAATCAAGGTCGTGTGGCAGATACTACAAATTACGACATCACCATTGAAAACCACAGACGTTTTCACTTTGTAAACCTTTTTTGAAACTGGACTGCGGTAAGAAATTTGACAAAATTTTCTTATCGAACGCCTCTCGAGAGGAGAGAGACAAATGTTGTTTGGAGAAAAAAAAATAAGAGACTACGTCAACCGGGATTGCCCCGATTTGGAGGTTTACATCGATCTTTAGGAGCATATTGAAAAAGTATTTTTTTCAGCAAACAACTTGGTCCAAAAGTTTATGTTTGACAATCGATACGGTTCTCTTCATACGACTTTTTATGGACTTAAATGTGTTTGATCAAGTCCTCGATTACTGATTCCTCTATGCTGCTCAAACGCGTTCTACGGAGTGTGTTTTTAAGTCAATGGAACAGGAAGAAATCGGTCGCAAGTGGATGACATTGGTACTGGTTTTGTCATTGTTGAACAGTGCATTTTGATGGTTCAAAACCAACCAGTTTTATGCCCAAAAATACGCTACTTTTACCTGAATTTTTTAAGCAAACGACTTACAACGGCCAAGGCATAATATCTGTCAGATCTGCTGGTAAGGATTCCTGATAAATGAAAGCCGTAACCATCGGCTTCGATTTTTTTTCAGCTTCGAGAAGATGCCTCGGTTTTCTTCGATCTTGACTTCTTTTTAGTACTCCATTCGCTTTTCTGATGTACTATATTAATTCCGTTTCGTACTCTTGATCTCTTCTATAATCATGGGTTTGATGAATGTAAATGATGTGTTTCGGCACAAGCTTTGCAGCGACACTTCTGAAGCCCAAAACAATTTTATGTGCTCTGCGAGTATTCTGCTGCTCAATTTGCGATTATATAAATGACTTCCCCGGTTTTCGGTTTTGATGGCTCAACCACTGCGTTCGTCACACTCTAGGGACACGCGACCTTTTCGAAGAGCTTGTGCCACACATAAGCATTTATTTACGATGGAGTATCGTTGTCGAAACACGTCTTCAAAGTCATTCTGCCGTTTTAAACTCAAAATTTGAAACATGAAAACTTTTTTTAAATTGCTCAAACCAAAATTTTACTCGGAGGTAGATGTATTCCTGACAGCGATTTTTTTAAGGTCAAGTATGAATCACTTGACTGAAAGCGCTTGTGGTAGAAGTCTAAAGTCCGTCGTCATACTCGTAGAATCAAGATTAAAATTCGAAGGACTGCAGGAAAAAAAATCGACAAAGCTTTCTACAAACGATTTTACATGGAACTATCGGATACAACTTGTATCCTTAAATGCCAACGAAAATACAACATCACAGGATGTTTAATAGAATGAGCCAGCTTTTTTAGAATGTCGCCCCTACTGCAATTGACGCCATGAAGTCAAAGTACTATACAAACAAAAATGCTTGCCTCTTTAGTGAAAGAAATCTCCAATGATTCTTTGAAGAGGACTGCTTCTGATTCGAGTATTGTTAAGTCTTTCAAAAAATAGTTGCGGCTACAATGCAAAAGATCGGCTACGCTAAGAAATCCAAGTTCACGGATAATCACCACAGGCTGACGCCGAAGTACAGCAGCAGTTACATTGTGAAGTGATGATCTAAAAGTGGAAGTTTCTGATCCATTGAGGAAGAGACTAGTCGATTCCCAATGTACGTATTTTCGACAAGAGAGAGTGGGAGAAACTATTTTCAATGGTTTTGAAATATGGAGCTCAACAATCTTACTTACGTAGAAAGCGGCGAGATATGCCATCAAATCAACCATGGACATCCGGTCTTTAGGAAGTTTTAGCGTTATAAGGGATCCGTACCTCAATTGAAAAAACGAAATCCTTATAGGATCACTCTGTTGTCCGTCTGTCTGTCACCACCCTTTTTCTCAGAAACGCGAATTAATATCAAATTCATTCGACTGTGGTCCCTGAAGGGTTTAAAATAGCTTCAAGCTTCTACATCCACGCAGTTAAAAGATAATTTCGTTTATGCCGCATATTTTGATACTTGTAAGGGAAACAAAACCTATGGGGTACACAAACAGAAGTGGAAAATATTGTTGAGACTCTAATCCCGCGATGGACGTACTGTTAACATAACTAAAAGTTTGTACGGAGCCTTCGTTGCGCGAGTCCGACTCTAACTTGGCCGATTTTTTCTTGGATATATGAGTCAGGATGTAACTCGGTGAATTTTACAAGATTTATATGGATCTTCGACTGATAACATCAATCTGTCCGATGGATTATTCGAGTCAGTCAAGTGCAGATAAAAATTAATCTAAAAATGTTGATTAGTAGCAAAGTTGGCTGCGAGCGAATTATCCATGTCCAGCAAATTGATGAAAGAATTTTCAACATTAGCTCGAGGGATTGGATAATCCCATAGAGTGAGTTTATGCGGCATGCTCAGAGGGAAAAATAAAATTAAGAGAAAGAAGGTTCTGGTGCATATTGATGCGCATTCCACATACGAAATGTTACGGCTTTAAAGGAATCTCTGAAATTCATAGCACACCCGAAAATAGGTCTTAGGTGAAAAAAAACTGGCCGAATGCGAGCTGATCATGCACACAAAGGGTTCCGTATCACAGGAAAATGTACTTCATAATTTTCCACCTTCAGATTTCTCATGACTTACTTCTTGGTGACGAAACAAGCACCGTGGATTCCCTTTCGATTATCAAAATATGCATAAACAGCCGTATCTTTTGACTGCGTAGATATGGTATCTTGATTTTTTACACCTTTAAGAGACCGCAGATTTATGTATTTGATTTTGAAGCATATACGTGTTCCTGATAAAAAAGATAATGAAATTTTTCTATAAAGTTCGTTTTGAGGTACCGAACCCTAGGTTAGGTTAGATTATGCAGGGTTATGAAGTGCGATCCCTGATGTGGGGCAACAGCCTAAACACTTCCCTTAAGACAATTTATTTCCCTATTTTGTAGTTGATGAGTCCTATTTCCTCTAGAGTTTCAAAAAAAGGAGTTACCCAAACGTTTTCCATGGCTTCTAGCTTAACCTAAGCATTCACATATTAAATGAGCAATATCCTCTTCGACACTCAAGTCACTGCAGCAACTGCATTCGTCTGTGACCGAGTGTCCTTGCATATTTCGCTAAGAGGCAGTGCCAAGATAGTAGGTCCACCGCTATCCTCAGCTAATTTCTGCTCAGCTTAAGGATTTCATTTGTCTTTTGCGGTCGAATGAAGGCCATAAGGCCTTTGACACCCTGTTTTTCCTTGAGTTTGACCATCTCTGGTCGGCTATTTTTATTGCTTTATGTTGCAGTGTCGCTTTAATGACACATACAGAGGTTTATTATTAACACTATTGGCCGGAGGTAGGTTTCCCCATTTCTGTCTTATGTGGCTTCGATTTCGGAGTGTCCGGGCGCCCAACAGTCAGTTTCACCTGATACTGTGTGCATAATGCTTTAAGCATTGGGCGCCAGTTTGTGACTATTACCGATTTTGTTTCACACGATTCTAGTGTCTGAAGCACAGCATGACTGCCGACGGAACCTTCAAATTAATCCGAAATATTCTGCCAATCTCTACCAAGGATACATGAATCAAGAAGAAAACAGGGACCATAAATATTCGTTGTTTCCAATAGAGCTGCCTTCGAATAAGCTCGACAGAAATCCTGAGAATATATTGAGGGTCAGTATATGGTATATGAAAATATTATTTTTGAGTCAATTTCAATACAATGACTATGAAAATGTAAAAGACAAAACCAAAATGTATTTTACGGATGGTTCTGTGCGACAGCGGGAATAAAAGATTTTTCAATCTTCCATCATCTTAGAAATTTGAAAATTCATTCTCCAGCAGAGAACATTTATTATTCAGTTCCAAACGTAATTTAGAGATAGAAGCATTCAAAAATGCATTAAAGCATGACAAGCAGGTGATGATCTTTTTTTCTTTGAAATTATAGAACCAATTTTCGAATACAAATAATTGCAAAGATGTTGGACAGAGCTATTTGACAGGTGTCGAATATTTTATGATGAAAACATTTTTTGATTGCTTTACGGCTTCAATCTATGTTGGAAAAAATGTGTCAATTTCTTTTTTTACAAAGTTCTTGAAAGAAAAACATCTCATAAAAGAATTCCTTTTTAGACTTTGAATATTAATTTTTGGGCGTAATGTAGATCGTGCGAAGTCATACAAGACGCAAAAAGAAATCAAGCATATTGGATCAAAAAAAGAAAAAAAAAGTGCCCCGAAAACAAGTGTGAGTTCGAAAAACTCCGAGATATCCTTTTTGCCCGCCTTTGTATCCGTTTGTGTAAACGTACTGAGGGAACGAAGGAGTGAAAGCAATTTTAACATGTACAATGGACTGATGATTGACAGACTTCTGTGCCGCTTTCAATTCGATATAAATTTGTCTGTAATATGTTGAGAAAGTGACAAGGCATGCAATGGCGCATGAAATGGGATTCTCACTCCGGACCGCCCGCCCCCACTTTCCGGACGGCACTCACCCTCTTTCTTTTCCTTTGTCACAACTTATTGAATATTGAATTCGAAAAGAAGGACGCTGCTATGCTGTGTGCGTTCACCGCTTGTTCGGAAGTTATTTTTGTTTCGTTATCGAAAAACAAACATGACAGCGAAACAGAGTGAATGAGAAGGAACAAGATTGAAATGAAAAAAACAAGGACTCTCGGAATTTATTGTGTAACCTGGGTGACTATTGTTGTTTGCAATTCCTTAAATTTAATCAATTCCAAAGGTAGATGTAAAATAACTCGTAAGCCAAAAGCAACATCAGCATGGGTGATGGGTGATGGGTGATGATGCAGAACTTTCCGCTCTATAACTTTACTAGTGTGTTATGTAGGATCAGAATTATCGAAGGCTAACCAAACGGTGGCGTTAGACAGACACTTTTCGAAACGATAAATCAATGCTTACCATACACAAGTACCCGATATCTCATGCCAGGCATGATGGTTTAACACTTTGAATTATCCTTTGAACTAAAGCTCGATGTGTCTGTGTTCGAGTGTGTTGGCAGGATTCTTCTCACAGCTTTTAGCTTTCAAAAGTTTGTGATTTATCATTGCATGTCCGCCGAGGATGTTGAACTAAAATTTACGTAGATTTCGGAAGGCAGAGTTGGCTTAAGCGCCAAGTAGTGCTCCCATTGAATATCAAGGATGCTCAATGGAGTCGAAACGTAACATATGGTGTCGAACCGTATATCGATCTGTGATGAAAAGTGAATGCAAATTGTTGGAACATTTTTTTTATTGTTCGTATCCTAGTAAAAAGGTCCGAAAATTTGCAATGCTTAAAGAAATGTAAGATTAATTGATTGTCTTTCATACAGTTGAATGGTTCAAACACGTCTCAGAGCCGCAACATTCAAAAGAAATAAAGAATGTCGTCAGGTATGGAAGACCTGAAATAAATATATTGTTTGATCTTAGTTTGTCCCAGACAAAAGAAACCAAGTACAAGCTGTTGTGAATGGCAACTTTCATGGCACAATCCAGCAATTGTTGCTTGCTTCGAGAAAATCGTTCATAGTCCGCTGGCCCTGTTGGTGCTTCACATGATTCTCTTTTTGTTGTTCTTATGTTCTGTTTTGAAATGGAAATGAGTCAGCCCTTCATGATTTTACGAAAGGCTAATAACTGTGCTCCCCTCCAGCGAATGCTTTCAGAAGATTAGAAATAATAAAGAGCCTAATTATTGTCGAAACACACAACATTAATCCGTTTGAGTCACCATGTACTCTCAAAGGTACAGCATTTTCCAAAAAGAGTTTGACACCTTTTTTTTTTAAATAAAACGCAAACCATTTGAAATATTTCAAAAAATTTATTATCGGCTTGAAGTACAATCAAAACATTTATGAAAGGAACTCGACTTAGTTTATATGGCCAACGCGGGTACGTGGACCCAATTTTCAGTGGTTCAGCCACACATTTCGGCGGCAACGGCCGCTATTTCGCATTCAATGTTGGCTCTGAGCTCTTCCAACGTCGTCGGCATATTTGCATAAGCCAATGACTTAAAGTAGCTCCAAAGAAAATAATCTAGAGGTGTTAAATTGCACGAGGTGGCCGCCAATCGATTTGCAATTTTCTTGAGACAATACGCGCATCAAACTTACTCTTCAATAAATCGATTGTAAGTTGTGCTGTGTGGCTTGGTGCACCATCCTGTTGAAGTCACATGTCGTCGAAGTCTATATCTTCCAATTCGGGCCAAAAATAATCGGTAATCATTGCGCCATAATGCTGGCCAACGTGACGATCGTTATAGTCGACGAAAAAATGTGGCCCAATAATGCCGCCGGCATGCAAACTGCACCAAGCAGTTATTTTTTATGGATGAGGTGGTGACTCATGAAGCAAATGCGGATTTTTCCCGACCAGTAACGCATATTTTGCTCATTGACGAGCCCATTCATTGGCGAATCTTCTCCAGAGCCTATTCGGAGACCGTACGTCGCTTTAAATGATGCATCGGCTACTATTCTTGAGTCAGCTTGATCTTGTATGGGTGAAAACCAAGATCGTTACGCAAAATACGCCATAATGTGGTCTGAGCGATTCCCAATTCTTAAGAACACCGTGCAATTTGATTTGGATCATTTGCTAGGGAAGACAAAAAATTGGAGTTAACTCCGACTCCGAATTTCGGTAAAAAGTTTTAAAAATGTTCAGACCTTGCTCGTTAGTGTACTTTACCATGATGAAAATGTTGGGTGTACTGAATAAATTGACGATGACAGTTCGATGATTAGTGAAAGGTTACGTTCACAAATTAAATTCAAAGTTGTCAAGTCTCTACTGGAAAACCACGTTTAAGCCCTATATTAGCTGTAATTTTGTTCTCTTCTTGAAGCGGGCTGTCCATTGCGGGTTTGTCCTAAAGTACCTCCTTAATAAATGGTATACCAGAGATACGATCGCCCAGTTTCGCACAGCAAGACGCCCGGTCTAAATTTAAATGTTCAGCTTATTGTTTGAAAATGCAATGCATTTGTTCCCATACTGCTTTCCAAGGCTCGCACAGCCTTTAGGCCTTCAAATTCGATTTCCTTTAGATAAACAAATTTCAGATGTAATATCCTTTTTGCGTTCAAGGAATTTCCTTTGAGTTTATAGCTGGTTAAGGGATATATTGGCAATTCCTACACGCCATTTGTTATAAGCACGTCTCAGTCCAGGAGCTGTTTTTTCTGTTTGTTGATGTATCCATTCAATGAAATTTTTTTCTTTGGAACGTTTTCGTACTGCGCCTCTTTAACGTTCTTCCGAGATTTGAAATCACACTCGGAGGGTTCAATACAATGGCCAACTTGTGCAGATAGTAATGAACCATTCACATCACTCAACGGTTGGCTTTTGAGCCGAAAGGCTCTAGTTTTTCATCTAATTGCACTCGCCGTTCTTCCGGACGTATTCATCTTGATAACAACTTTTAGTCCGGGTCAGGGCCCAACAGGGCTACGTTAAAGCAAGCATTCTTTTGATAACACAGCTACGCTGATTTTGTTAATCTTTTTTACAATTCTATTTTATACCAATTTCAGAGATGTAAAAAGGGCTGTAAAAGTTTCGCTGTTAAGTGTCCAGGCACCGATAACTTGCATTCCTTGGATGTGACCTACTGGATCTACCAACCCAATAGTAGCCCAAAATTTTATTCCAAATTTGTGAGGCATACTTACAGAAACGGAGCTACAGACGACAACTCCTTTTGTCACCTGTCTAATTTTCTACACGACTAAAGAATACTTCACCATTTTCTATAAATTTATTCCAAATCTCTTTAGTTAAGAAAAATTAGAAATGTCTTTTTTTAAATTTCTTTGAATGCACAAAGGTCCCCTGAAGATCCAAACTTAACCGACCCATGTTGCATATTCTGCAGGCATTGATTACATCTTTTTACGAATCTAGCTCGTCCAAAAAAAAAACATTTTGATTTTTAGGGTTCCGTACTTGTGTGGGCCCAAGGAACCCTATTTCACTATTATTCTATTTGTCCGACCATCTATCAAAGGACCGTATCTTCTGAGCCGGCAGACATTTTCAAAAAAAAAGTTCCTTTTTGGCCGGTACAACAACAAACAAGGGAGAGTCTCCATAAAACAAAAAACTTATTTTTTAATCGCCACTTCATTTAAGGCTCAATACTTAACGTAATCGATCATTGACATCATGACAAAATGCGGTCTTGAACAGTGTTCCCAGTTTTTCATATGACTACGACTCATTCGTTGAAGAGGTGATCAGAATCGATGTTGTGACGTCCATCATCTTCTGCGGATGCATCACCACGTTCTTAATGCCTTTATGTAGCAATTGTTACTCAGCCGCAAAATGTTTAAACAATCAACGTAAATGTGAATACCCGAGTTAAAAGGACTTGTCTTTTCTAACCAGCAATTTAGTGCCGTATGTTTACCGCACGGTGGCTCATATATAAACCAAGCAATATTAATGTGAATATTTTTGAGTTTTCAAAAAAATCTCTGTTTTTGTGCAAACAGTATAAAATAAGTATAAGAGGTGGTCTTCATTGTGAAAACAATGCCATCTGTATACTAGTTTTCTCAGGAAAAACTAACTGCTGCCAGCGTCCCCTTATTACTTTTTAAATTATAATTACTTTTTAAACACATTGCACCACTTCGTGTTTTAACTTCTAAATATCTTGAGATATGTCAGCTGATTTTTATACAAGCTTATTTGAGCTACGCAACTTTTTAAGCAATTTTGGCCATCATGAACGGAGGAAAAACCCCAACTTTGTACTCCCCCTTTACAAAGCCAAAATTTAGCTTAATTTCTTTAACTTTTCCATTAAATTTGACAAAGTTCAAACTCCGCTCCTCAGGGTGAATTAAATCGCACAATTACCCTCTTCCCAATGAGTATATCCTAATGAGGTATCAATAGGACGCCTTAAAATGTCATTGTGCGGGACAGGTACTTTGTCTCATAACCACTGCTTCATTTTTAAATAAATATTAAATATTTTGAACGCAGGACTTCAATCTACAACTTTAATTAAAATCTTTAAGCTCTTTTTCCTACTAACACATTTAATGGCAACAAAAAATTCAAAACACTTGTCCCTGACTTCTTTCATTTTCCAAGGCCAATGCTAGTCTAAAGTTAATAATGAATTTACTCCTTCCAGCTGAGGTAAGGACTACGTACACTTTGGGTGAAGTTGAAACTTCAATGAACACAACATGAGGGGTAGCAACCCCTTGGAATTGTTACAGTCTCCGAATGCGCATTTCCCACCAATGAATGAAACTCAGAGGCAGAAATAAAAAGTGTTCATTGCTGAGAATGTTTACTTTTCCCAACCACGTCAATTACAAACTTGAGGATTAATTTTATTCCATAAGCCGGTTCCTTATTGATGAAACACTTCTACAATGTAAAGCTTTATTTTTGTTGAGAACCTAAAGGGGTTATCATGCGCAGGAAGCTTGCGGATTCATCGGAGCTTTTTCTCACCAATCTCTCCACACGCATTGCCGAAGGATCCAGGCAAGAACCTGCCTTACACCAACTTCCTCAGTCAGTCACTGAACAACGGTTCACTTGTGGTGTTAAGCGTTAAGTTTTACGACAACAAAAAAAAAACCGCCCCAAATTTAATGTCCTTAGGCTTCTTAAACGTGTGCGTGTAATTATTCTTAAAAAAAAAATATAAATAGGGATTGTTGTCCTCAGAAAAAGTTTTTCGAAAAATTCGACTTTAGTTTTTTGGAAAAAAAATCAAGAAAAAATTAAAGCAAACGAGATTTTAAAATTGCGTCCTGCCAAAATGCCCTTGAGGAACCGCCTGCCGCGATACTAAACCCCCCACATATATGTACACGTACCTCCTTTGAGCTGACCCGGCGTTAAGTCATGTGTGGCAACGTCTGGTAGTCGTGCTTTTGAGGTCTAAATTATTCACCGTAAAAAAAGGATTTTACAATTTTTTTTTTGTTCCTTTATTTGGTTCGGATTTGCTTGTTGGCCTCCTCCAATTGGGATTTAAAGGATACAGCACTCGTGCCTGCTAGACGCAAATTGCATGAGGCTAAGAAAAGAAACCTCTAATGATAAAGTAAATATATACTTGTGTTTGTTTATTTGTCCTTGAGTCCTTTTGTGTGTCGATGACAGCCGTGAGTGAATAAATAAATACAAAATTATCACCGCAAAACCTTAACATAATGAAAGAGGAAAGAAAAATTCCAAAGTGAAAGCAGCCAGAAAAAGAAAAAGAAGAAATATATATCAAAAAGAAGAAGAGCAGAAATATCCTGCTGGTGTCCTAATGTATGTGTTCGTATACATCATGTGTGAATAGATTGATTGCAGTGGCAATGTGATATGAATAATTTATTGCGACCAGAATATACGGCTCTAAATCTATGCTGGCAAACTCACATCCTTCGTAATGTGGTTGTTTAGCAGAAATCAGCAAAAGGATACCTGTCCAAAAGCGAAGTGAATTATGCAAGTGTGTGTATCTTACGTGTGATTTATCAATGATGAAAGCTTGAGTGGGTAAACATTGTGTTTTTAGGCTTTTCTTGTTTGTTGTTTTTTTTTGTGTTTTTTGCTTCACCCACTCAGCCACGTTCTTGTGATTATGATAGCGGTTGTGCGATTTGATTTTTAGCCTCGAGTGCAAGTCGTTAAATTTGTTGGTGAGTGAGTGTTTGAGCTTTCGGTGAAATTAACTTGAAAACTGGATTATAGATATACGTATGTATGCACAGAAATATTGGATATCAAAGAGCTCGTTATCTGGATTAGCAACGCAGGCTCTAAAGTAAGTTGCTCGTTGTTTGTTGATGTTATTTTTAGAAAACAAAAAGGACTCGCTGCTGAAATTTCCTTTTTTGCTTTTTAAACAGTTCAAAGTAAATATTTGATCAAACCCAATAAGTTTCGCATGAAGCAGCAAAAACGGCTTCGTTTACATTGATTTGTTTTTTTTGTTTGTGCCACATTTGCATATGCGAGTGTATTTATATTGGAAACGCTGGAGCCTCTAAATTGTTATAGAAAAGGTTTTTCCCTTCTATCTGACGTGATGTGAGTTTTTTTTTAATTTTAAAAGGATGTAGGCTTTTCATTCAAATATGTTCAATGTGATGTTTAGAAAAGGATTTCGAGCATTAAGAAAATTTGAGTCGGTTTTTTCTCCAATTTTTTCAACTCTATTCTTTACCTTTGCTTTTTTTGAGGCAAAGCAAACTTAGTTGAATTATTAGTTAAGATATATAAACTCGAAAATCGTTACAGAAACCTAAAAAAAAAAGTATTCAAACGAAGCTTCTTAACACATAAATGATTTTGTGTTTTGAAAAGTTTTCTTGCGATCGGAGATTTCAAGATCTTTTGGACTAATATAATATATATTGTAACGTTGATTTTTTTACATATATTACCCGCTTGCTTTCAAGAGGGTATGATTACTCTTTTTGTACACAGCAATAAAGAAGCCTTAAGTAAAGAATGAAAAGATTATGAAGTGGTTTAAGACTCAGATAAATTTTTATTTCAATTGCTGAGTCCGAATTGGGTTGGAGAATTTTTGTAACGACTTATTAGCTTTCACCTAGTTCGAAGGATTTTATGCGACATAAGTTCATGAACATGATGATGAAGTTATGTTTTTTGAAAGATTGGTTCATCGCCCTGCTGTTAGAGTTAATGACCAATCATCTACACAAACCATTAGCTTAGACAAACCAATCTTAAAGTCTCATCTATGTCAAACAATTGGTTCATTAAAATAGTGAAAGAGCCATTAATTTGATCCCAATGGCAAATGGTGATTTAAAAAATCTCTTTCAGGAGTCGAACATGCGACCTATTAATCCAAGCAAAAGGCAGGCGATTAACCAATTGCGCCAGTCAGGTATTCAATGCTGAGCTTTTGAAAGACTCTTGTAATTAGTTATTTTTTCGTGTGTCTCAAGACATGCTATTTTACAGGAGTGGATTGCGCACTTCATCAGAAGATATCTGAGGATAGGTACGAGAAAAGTACGACAGTCATGTTGAAACGTCTTACTTTCGATATCCCTTTCTTCGATTTGAGGACAAATAAATAAATTAATATTTGCCGATACAATTTGACTCTTATGGTTACACTTTCCACATTTCCGAAAAATCATGACACAAACACGGAGTTGGAAAGGGAGCAGAAAATGTTGTGTGAAAAATATTCATCCAAATGCTTATATTCAAGAACTTAATCGACGTATGTTCCTTGCATTCCTTGGTCAGCTGCTTTCAATTCTTCTGGAACTTTTGGTTAGAATTTCCTACAACATTTCTGTAAACGGCAGTCATATTTCCTGCAAAACATGAAATACGGTGACGATTAGGCCTGTAGGCAAATGTATAAGTGAATATACACCAAAGAAATATTTCAGGAAACATTGTTTAAGAATCGTTTCTGAAATGAAATGGTTTGGGATTGTTTAAAAAGCTTTTTCAAAAACATTTCTGAAACAACTGAGAAATGTTTCTAAAATATTGTTTTTTTTATGCGGACGCTATCAGAAATATTTCTGAAATGTTTGTTTATTTCCCATTATATCTTTTCTGTTTTGTATTTGAAGATGGATGAATAGAAGTAACACTGAGAGCATTGTTATAAATCATCAAGACACAAATACAAAAAAAAAATATTGAAATATATTGAATTTTGATACAGAAGCTTCGCAGAGATTATCAATCGCGGATTTCGAATTTCTTGTAGATTTGGTTGGTCATAGAATAAGAAAACAAAATATGAACTTTCGGTCCAGCATATGTGTTGAAGAACTTTGAGAAGTAACTCTTCGATTTTGGCCACTTGTGATCACTTTTTGATTTATTTGTTTAGAATTTCAAAACAAATCATATCTCGTTTGTACACGAAGTTTTTAGGCACACATAAATAGCCTGCAAAGTTATATGCAGTTAAGTCCCATATGTACAAAGACATTCAGTTTTGACAATTAACTTTTTCAAATTCATACAGGTACCGATGACAGAATCGTAATCGCTTAGAATGCAGATGCTTTTGATAAAAGGTGGCAACTTAAGAAATGTATCAGTGCAATGAATTGCCGTAATTAAGTTGTAACATCACCGTCTTACAATGATACTGCTCACTTACCATAAAAGGTTGTGCCGTAGGTCGTTGATACATTTTGTTTATGCTGGCTTCAAAGGCCGTAACTCTGATGGTTGTGTTTTTGAAAATAGAATGCTTTGGACGGCCTTCTATAAAGGAACCATTGTTTCAAATTTGCCAAATGATGATATATTACCAGAAAGAGAAATTAATATGCCACAGAATCGACATTTTTTACTTTCAATTTTAAATTCTCTTTCTTTGAAAATGCTTATTAAACAGAGAAAGTTTTCCATTCATAAAGAGAGATATAAAAATATTACAGAAATGTTTCGCGGAACATCGTGGCCAAAATTAATATTTCGAAAACATTTTGGAAACATATCAGAAATATTATTTTGTTTATGAAATGTTTCAAGACTATCTCTTTGGTATGGACACACCGTATTTTTTAAAGAAAATTCAACAATTTTATCTCCTTCAGCTATTGTAAAATATGTGACGACAACTATCGTTCGGTTTGACTTTTGTGAAACATGGATGTCGATTCCAGACTACGAACAAGATAACTCTTTACGTTCGCTAAAGTAACATCTTCCTATACTCAGATTAATGTTTTGAGGCTTTGATTCAATTGTAGAACCGAATTCCCTTTTTAGTGATACTCTCTTTCTCTGCATTGGACAGAACCACAGCCACAAGTTTCTTTCAGCTTGTTCATGTCATGATCAGGACTATGAAATATTTCTTTTTTTCTGATTTGGCTAAGTTTATTGCTGCCAAATCAAAATTATTAAAAAAAAAATTATATCAATAGATCTTCTATTTGTTATGAAATAAAGTTGAACCTTATCCCTTATTCCTCTAAAATGCATCTTGAGTGCACGTTTAACTCTTGTGAAGTAATCAACCATAGAAATTATCAAAATTGGTGTCCTCCACACAAATACTAGGCCACATAGCGTCGTAAAACTTAAACTTTCAGTATTCTGTAGACACAATAGTAAATTATGCGTCAAATTCATGCGTCATGCGGAACTTCTTCTACTTGAAGATTTCAAGACGAATTATTTGTAAACAGGGCTGCAATTCCAAGATAGGGACTTTCAGAATTAATGTTTGTTTTTGAATATGCTGCCATATGTTTATCGCAGCTTGTTTATCGAACATGATTATGATTCCCACCGAGACAGCTATGAATATTAAACTTCGCGAACTCTCCCCCAAAATAAATGAAGCGGTTAAGGATTTAGACTTTAGAATTTTAGTCTGGATTTTCACACTAGATTTCAAATCTTAATTTAATAGAAAAAAAAACAAATGTTGCAGAAATATACCTGAAATTCAGTACAAAATATCCAATGATATTTTTATTAATTTTATCAAAACGTTTTTTGGTGTCTATACTTTAGTTTTAACAACGACTTTGACTTTCTTACATTGGGAATGTTTTCGAAAATGAATGAGCACGTTCGAGTAAACCGATGAAAGTTTGATTGTCAATCAATCTGAAAACTGTCGTCCTAAAAACTTGAAATGGATTTCCCTTTTTCCTTATCAAAAACAAAGAAACCAAACCAGTTTACGAGAGAACGGAGTAAACGCATCGCAAAACTAAATTTTTCAGAACACCAGTTTACTCCAAAATTTTGCCTACTACTCGGCGCGTGCAATCAAATTTCAAACATTTATTTTTAAAGCACTCCCTGGCATCCGAAAGTTACGATTTTTACGATTAACATGCTATTTTTAACTCAACAAGCACCACTGTATCAGTATCAGTATTTATACCTTCAATCTGAAGGAGATGGATGGAGAAAATCTTCCTCACCATAATCAATCAGAATCGTTAAGTGAAAATCTTTTTTTTTCGTAACAAATTCATAGCCTGGACTCATATGACTTATGTTTTTTTGATTTACAAAGTTTTAAAAACATATCAGATATGTATGCTTATGTCATCCCTCCATGCCTGAATAAGACAATTTCCAGCGTCAGTTTGTTGCAAATTTTTTTACCTGTACCCATGACCTCATTTTCTGCAAAAAAAAAAAAAAAACAAACCAAGAACCAGCAATTACATCTGAAGACCTTGCACAACACACTGTGGCTTTAGAAAAAGTCTTTGATGTACATAATCCTCGGGGAATGGTGTCAGCACAGTAGCCCACGTTCTGTTTTCTGACGGATTCATTCAAGTGAAAATTTGCTTAATCATTAAAGAAACAATTATGCACTCGAACTTTTTCAAAAAGCGCCTCACAAAAGTTGTGCAGAAATCGCCTCATTGAATGATCGAACAGGCAATTTTGAATGACGCAATAATATACTATACTACTGTGTCCAAAAAATAAGGTGACATATGAATTTAAACTGCGCGCGTCGAAGGATTTGAAAATTTTTCTTTCTTTTTAGGTTGGTAGTACTGTCAGTGACATCTATGTGAAATTTCATGTCCAAATATATTCATAGTTTTGAGATACGCGTCGTTTTGTCAGCTGCTAAAAGTGAGTTTTTCGTTTTTTGCGATGTCGAAATTTATTGAGTAAAGAATTTGCATTAAATTTTGTTTGTGGAATCAATTTTCTGCTGCGGATACGTTGAGGATGGTGCAGAAAGCCTTTGATGATGAGGCTATGTCTAAAAAAAATTTTCAAGCCGGCCGTGAACGTGTCGAAGACGAAGAGCGTTCTGGGCGACCATCAACCTCAACCGATCAAGCTCACGTCAAACAAATCAAAGATTTGGTGTTGAAAACCCATCGATTAACGATTAGAGACCTTCCTGATGAAGTTGGCTTATCGAAAGGCTCAGTCAATACCATTTTGAAGGATGCTTTCAGCCTCAAGCGCGTCAAATCTCGACTGGTACCGAAAACATTGAATTTTTTGGAAAAAGGCGTCGCGTTGAAGTGTGTGAAACAATGCTTTCCGACTACCAGGATGTCATAAAACGCATTATAACTGGCGATGAGACTTGGATCTATGCTTACGACCCCGAAACAACCGATCAATCGAGCGAATATCGTGCCAAAGGAGAGCCGAGACCAAAAAAAACGCGCCAAAGTCGCTCAAAAATCAAGGTCATGTTGACTGTTTTCTTCGATTATCGTGGTGTTGTGCTTTATGAATTCCTTCCAACCGGCCAAACAGTCAAAAAGGAATATTATTTGAACGTTATGCGTCGTTTGCGTAACGCTATCCGCCTAAAAAGGCCGGAATTGTGGAAAGACAATTCTTGGTTTTTACACCACGATGTGATGATGTGAAATGAGAATAAAACAAGATCTTGTTGTAGAAACAAAAGACCTGACATCAACTTGATCTCAGATTTTTGGTAGAATCAACTTACATTAATAACAACTTCAATCTGCATCCTTTTTCAGTCATTTATCCAATTAAGAACAAAGTTATCCTAAGACCTTCCTCAACAGGAGTACGTAATGGAAACTCGTTCATTAAAATAGCAAGCTATTATGCTTCATACTCGAGCAACAACCATTCATTATTCTAAATTCAAATAAGTAATATCAATTTGATAATAGAGTTAACCTCGTTCCCTCGCACAACGAACACGAATTGACGGTTATTACCTTTGCTTCAGGTGGTAACACAATTCGCTTGGCAAACATTAAGCTTATAATCTTTATAACGTCGATAAATCTCACAACTAGAACATGCCGCACAGAGCCCCATTTCCATATGGATAGATGTTGCGTTGCAGTGATGCCTCAGGCGCAACTAAGTAATTGAAATGCGATACAATAATCACAGCGCCATGATATATCGATTGCCTCCATGAATAAGCAAATACTCTTGACCTATAATTTCGAATTTGATGAGTTAACCTACATTTGGAATTGTGCTACGCACGAGCATATTATTTGCATTCAAAATTAGCAAGGACGAAATATCATAATTCTCAATTAACTGCATTGGATGGTTTTGAATAAGGATTTCCTGAACACATCATTTTTCATCATATTTCGCTGCTTCTGGTGCAGCTTGTTCGGATAGCATCGATATTTCAAGACATCGCACTTCGGTAGCGCTAACTTTGCTTCTATCATCCAAACCAGTAGCAAGTTCATGGTATCTTCAATATAAGTATCATGACTTTGTAAGTGTCGAATTTCTGATTTCGAAAAAGAGTTATTTTGCCGCCGAGATAGAAATGCGCATTATCTGAAAAAAATACTTTTTGGAACAAAGTTGTCGTCAATTTCGAGCTGATCGTAAGTTCCTTAGCCATACGGAGCGGGTAGTCATTTCGCTTCAGTTTAGATATGAGTTTAAAGCGCACTGCGTGAAAAATTCCGTCGAGTGGATGAAGTTGAAATATCATTTCTTATTCTGAATTCAGATTTTGGTATAGAGCTCAAAAGCGAAGATTATGCTTCTTCAAAGCCCGCAGAATTGTGACTCGAGCACTTTGTGTAGAAAAAGTTATGGAACAAAATAGCAAATTTACTGACATTGGGGTGGGTTTTCACTTAGCGTTACTTCAGCCGTGGATGTGCCGAATCGTTTCAATCTAGGAGTTTATTTTCCAGCCTATAACCCCTCTAGAAATTTAAAAAGTCATTGGTACTGTTCCTGATTCGACATCGTGCGGTGCTGATGGAATTTCTAATTGTGTACCGAAAAAAATTGCTTGTTTCATAGTGGATGTCTTTGCGAATGTTTTTAATTGTTGCGTGTTTGAAGGAATCTTTCCCGAAGGCCTTAAAAAGACAGATGTTCGTTCGTTGACGAAATTAACAACTACCGGCCCATCTCACTTCTTTCGGCTTTGAGCCAAATTTTAGAAAAATTAATGAAAAATAGAATAGTGAGTTTTCTTGATGAAACTATATTTATCAGTCCTGTTTAATTTGGGTCTCTGAAAGGCAAATCGACGGAAGATGCCCTCTTACAGTTTTGTTCTCAAAAAATGTCACACCTGGACAGAAAAAAATGTAAAGTTGGTTTATTCATTGACATTTCCAAGGCATTCGACATGGTTAACCATAATATCCCGCTGAGCAAACTGGAAGAAGCTGGGTTTCGTGGTTATATGCTCCACTGGTTTAGGTCTTATCTTGAAAGCAGGTTGCAAAGAGTGAAGATAGACGATATAAGGACCGAAGTAAGTTTCTCTAACTTGGGTGTTCCATAAGGTTATACGATGGGTCCAATTCTCTTTCTGGTTTACATTAATTCACTCTTTGCTCTGAGTTTCGCCAACTATTTTTCTTAATAACCTTGGTTTCACCTATGGTTTGAACAGTCTTTTAGACCTAGTCCATGAGACCTAGTCCTTAGACCTAGTCCTAGATCATGTCAATTGGGATCTAAATCTATTGAGACACTGGCTTTCTGAACATAATTTAGTAATAAACTCAAAAACTAAGATAATGTTTTTCAGCTTATATTCATTTAACCACTTCCACGCTTCTGAATGTCAAATGTGATAAATGTTTCCTTGTAGAGACAGCCGAAGAATTAATTTTGCATAAGTTTCAATATGGAATTGGGTGGGCGGGGTGTGTATCAAAATAAATATCAACCCCTGTTGATTCTGCCGAAATATGTCCTTATAAAAATTTTTCGTAAATCTGGAATGCATTCTACCTTTCCTCTGTTCTGTGCCCTGAATAATCTCCCTGTTCGTTATTTGTATTGTTTAAAGGTTATAAAATTTTTCTTTATGAATTCTGGCAATCTTTATTTACGTACATTTTTTTGTTATAATTTTCGTGGAAACTTTTCAAATATTGTACCTGTACCCATTTTCTGAACCACTGCTTTTCGTATTTTTTTTTTCTTTTCTTTCTAAAATTTGTGGCTAAAAATTGTGGCTTGGTGGTGTTTTCCCTTATTTTTCTTGCATATTTAACAATTAATTATTTATTGTTTTTTTAGTTTTTTTGTTTTATTGAATTTTTTTTTGGATTATTTTTCTTCTTATGTTTTAAGCTTTTTAGCTAATTGAATGTCACCAACCTTTAATAAACAATTTTAAAAAGTACCGAGTAAATTTTTTCAAATCAGCAGCCGCCCCAAAATTCCGCGAAAGATTACCAAGTACTTATTGATTGTAACTTTGTCATTAGGGAAAAAGAATTTCAGGCAATTCTAAGCAAATATTTCTTTAAATTTGTCTCTTTTTCCAGCTTACTCTAATCTCTGGTAGTGTCAAATCTTATAATTTGAGACATTGCAATAAATCGTTCTCACAACATTCCTTTAAATAGATTCATGGATGATTCACATTTTATTGTGTGCAATTGCTGTTGCTGGTTTCCATATTATCATTTTATTATGGAATTTCAGATTCGGCTTGCTGGAAAGTAAATACATGCAGAAGGTCTTCACCGGCTTAGAATACGAAACCTTTTTCATGATTGGAGTTAAAAGAAGTTTGAAGATTTCAACAAAATTATTTACTGAGCTCGTATAACTTGTAACATTCGGTGTCATGCTTACAATTTTTCTAATCAACTTACGGATTTGTGGAAACGAATTGTTTTACCAAACCCGGCCCGACCTTGCAACATACTGATCTGAATTCAAATCATCAGCATCATCAAGACTTGACAGAATTTCGTCAGCGTCCTCATTTTTTTCCTCAATTTCGTCTTCAATTTCTAATTCATCATCACATTCAGGAACGAAAAAACTGTTTCTTTTCTTATTTTTTATGCAAAACGGAGTTATTATGCAAAAAAAATCATGAACTCCGCCATCAAAGTGTTGTTCCCAAACAACTAGGGAATTCGGTCTGAAATAAGAACAAAAGATATTACGATGACATTCGCATTCATCATATTAAAATTTCTACTTTCGATACACACAGAACCTTGTTTTTGATTTTAAAAGCGTTTGGTAATTATTCAAAAAAAAAATAGGAAAATTGCAAACGTTTAATTTGAGTGAATTAACCTATACTTGCCAATTGCTTATTAAAGATTATTTTACGGAAATTTCGATCGTGACCACGTTTTCATTGATCCATGCGAAAAGTTCAATTTTGAGTCACCTTTCAACCACATTCATTGGATATAACATTTTGCCTTAAAAAAAGGTGTCGAATGGAGCTTTCTAGCCGACCTATTCACAATACCAGTCGAATCTGATAACTGTGAAATATTCGATGTACGCGAACAATAAGTTTTACAGTGAATGAATTTTTAAGCGTTGATCGGGTGAAGGTCTTTCTAGGAAGAAATAAAGATAAAAACTAAACAAACGAACAATAAATCATACCGATGATACATATTTAACTAGTACCTTATTTGAATTTTTATAAAAAATTTATTTAACCTATGTAAAAAGCTTGAACGCAGCAAAAAATTATAGTAGACTGAGTAATTGATTTGCAAAGAAAATGTCTCAGTTTTTTCTCAAATTTTCGCCACGCATTAACTCATAAAACAAGTTGTGTTACAAAATTTTTTCAATTTTCAAAACCACCTTATCCCTAAAACACATGTCCTGAGTCACCTTTAAACTTTCAAAAATGCAACACTGAAAAACTAAGCGGCAAAAAGTCCTCCAATACTTTGTCATTCAAAAGAAACCGCATGAGTCAGATATATCAAATAACTTTTGCAAAATGAAAAAACAGTTACCATAGAGAACCTTATCCATTTCTTTATGATAGACAAAACTTACCCGGAGCAAAGATAACATTCAGTTACCCTTGTGTCGTTTTCGGATCCTCTGAGGAGAAAGAAGATTATTTGTCAAATCTAGCTAAAGTAGTCAGAAATACTGAATAGAATTTGAAATCGAAATTCCGCATCGAATAAGGATCTTTTGATTTAATTTGCTGATGTTTTGCTATCAGTATGGTGGGACTTTAAGAGGCGTTTTTCAGCTCCTACCTTTTGCTGTTGAGTGTTAGCAGTTTGAATGAATCCATCATCAAGGAACGTCCAATACTTGATAATCGTAAGAGTATTCTGTTCCATTAGGACAAAGCGAGACCCAACGCTAATACGAATACCCACAAATGCTATTTCCATACCTAAAATGGAAGGGAAAGTGTCTTTACTAATCTTCTCCTAAAAAAATGTGTTGTAGTGCCACCATAAAAATAAATTATCTGTAGTTGTGAAAAAAATTATTAAGAACTAAATATTTACAAGTAATCAGCCAGAAAAGATTCAAATCCTTTAAACTCATTTATATACAAAGAGCATTATGTATTCATTAACGAGTCGCAGATGCTTTCTTGTTGCTCCTCACAGCTCAGTATGAGTATATCCCAAGAATATCTTCAAAGCTTTCCGTCGGTCGTATCACCCCAGCTGTCTACGCTAATGTTCCACTATAAAAGTGTAAACTATGGAAGGTGATTTACTTTTATTATTATTATTTTTCAAGAATGTAGACACTCAATCCACCCGGATAGAATCATATTTATGTTAACGTGCAATTTTTTCGAGCTATATTAAGCCATTTCCAAACTACGTATAGACGGTTACTTTTACAGGATCATTTATAGTACGTTTTATTTTAAGCGATGATAAATCGGGGGATTGTTTTATCAGGGTGACATTGCTCCTTCATGCGTAAATTGGAAAGATAAGAGAACGTTGTGAGATGAAGCATCTTACAATGGTTCTTTCTTTTTGTTTTGCTCAATCATGCAACTGGCTGGAGGAAACTCTGAAAGTATTTTATTCTTGCCTGTCGGCAAATCGAACTATCGAAGACGATCAGGTTTGAGTTTTAATGTTGAGTTATATTTTATAAGGACTATTTTTGGTATGTTCCTTATTGAACTTGAAAAACACTGGATTTAGTTTATTTTTTAATCATATGCTGTTCACTAGTGTGGTTCATTAAATTTGCTATTGTATAGAATGTTAAAACTCTAGAAGGAAATCTGAGAAAGCAAGAATCATATGTCAACAAGAATGTTCATCAATGTGAACAGGGATTGTGCAGTCCGATGATTTTTGTCAGCGAATTGCAGAAACAAAAAATTGGTGACGCGACTGCTCTTTTGAGGACCATGTCCTAGCTAAGCCATTTGTGCGTGTTTGTTTTATTTTTTGATGGCGCGGGTGGACCTTCAGTTTTATTGCTGCCTCAGAACGACCTCATAAGCTATATCTTTATAGTTATACCCAGCAGCTGACGCACCTACCACTGAGTAATTTTAGAACATTAACGAAGATACGATGTTAATATTGAATACAATTGAAAACAGGAAATAAAAGAGGCCATAAGTGACTACCCTGAGGGACCCCACAGTTAACCCTATGCACTTGACGGAGAATTATGCAACTGCTGGTGAAAGTGTGCGACTCAACCCGACAACGAACCAAATGTCTCGGTAACTGAACATCAGTAGCGTATGCCTTACAACGATTTTGAAAAAAGATTTCTGAATATTCGCTTACAAGATTTGATTTTTTAAGGAATAAAAGTGAAATGAACACTCGCATCGTTTAAGCTCTATTTAGGCTGGAAATTGAGATCTATTTCGCTCATAATACATGTGAGGCCCATTGCCATTGAAAAATCCATATGCAGTCATAAAGAAGACGTTGCATCCTGAGCGTGTGATTGTTTGGTGTGGTTTTCTTATAGCCAATAACTGAGAACTCGTACGGACCGTGGTTTCAGCAAGAATGGGCTAAGTCGATTTATTGCGCATTTAGAGTAAGTCCAGTGAACGGTTTGGTGATATTGATTACGAGCTGCGGACCTGAGATTTGACGCCGTTATGCAAAGAAACGCTAATTCCACTCAAGACCAATACTGGTAAAGCTATATGTCCAATAGGAACCAAAAGAAAAAAAATTTCATATTAATTGGAAAAAAACAAACGTTGAAAAATCGTAAGCTGTGTTTTTTAAAATACTTCTAAAAACAAATTTAAAGATGGCCCACTCTAGATTTTTCAATGAAAAACCCAAAAGCTACCAATTTAATTGAAAGAAGCAGTTCTCATTGACCAAGTCAGACCCTTAGAAAAAAGATCCAATTACACAGATATCCGGAAAAGCCCTTCAATTGAACTGTTTGCTTGGAGTCCTTGTACTTCGAGTACCTGTCAGTAGAGAAATAATTTGCAGCGTTAACTAAATAAGCAAGGCGCTCGTGCGGATACATTTGAAGGTCAATTCTTTTTTCCATCTAATTAAAAAAAGTTTCCCTGCTTGAAATACGGTTCCTTTATGCAAATTTTAATAGAAGCTACGGAGCGACGGAAAACGTGATTTGAATTACGAGTCTATTTGTTAAGTGAATTTGTTGTTATAAATGAATGTATTTTTTTTTTACAAGATTGCGTGACTGTATTACCTCTGCCAGTGGGCTTTCGTCTTTGAAATGCCTAACAAAGTTTGATTGATGAATCAAAGGTAAGTTGTTCGAAATTGTAGATTTCATTCAATATGCCAAATGAATATTCATTTCTGTCAGAGGAACGTGGAAAATTCATATCAAAATTTCATGAGTTGAATATGGATACAAATTAGATTTCGGCAATGAAGGATCTAATCATTCATAGTCAATTCGTTTAACATTGTGTTTATAAATAGTTTGCATTTCTTAGGACTCATTTTGAACTAATCTACGAAAATTTGAAAACATTTTGTCTGCGTTCTGGTGTGGATTACAAATAGACATAGGTATACTTCAAAGCCGCAGGTTTCTAAATAGCTTCACGCATCTATTCTATTACAATGGAATGACGTAAAAAGGACTACATCCTTTCCACTTTTGTGTTTGCAGAAAAGTTAATTCCAAAACTCTTGGAAGAAAGAAATGTGGTGAAGGTGCAGACAACTTCAATGCAGAGCTGCCTTTTTCAGTTGGTCAATGGTTCTTTGAAAAAAGCAAAAACAGAATAAAAAAAGAGCAACTTTAAGGCTGAAATCACATCTGAAGGTAGCGAAACTAATCATTAACGACAATATTGTGGGAAATGATATCGTCTGGCTCTAGGTTCATTTGGATAAGATATAAGCTTGTAAAGCTACGCAAGCGAAAACTAAAGATAATATCAGAAGACAATAGAGACATAGGTTTTTACCGGTAACGAGAAAGCTGATCAGCTTGATAAACCGGCAGTCGAGCAGGCCAATATGAGTATCATTTTTCCTCTGATAAACTGCCAATCAGAAACCTCCATACAAAAATTGATTGCTGTCAATAAGACTCACGCGCAACAGCGAAACTTCTGTGAACATCGTTCGATGGAAATCCGGATTTTTCCGAAGCTATGGAGACGAAAATGAACTAGAATCTGTACGTCATCTGCTATATATAGTAAGTGCCCTGCGTCAGTCACATGAAAAATGAAAATTTTGCAGAGGGCAGTAAATTATTTAAGTGAAAAGTGGACATCCACAAAAGTAACCCTAATATACTTCTGAGATTATTACTAACAACTAAATAGATACGGCCGTTATTAGCCGAGAACCCTCTTTCATTTACTCGCACAAGCGCTGTCCATGAGCAAGTGTCTGAGTAAGTCGCAGAATACCAATACAAGCTAGCCAACGAGAAGTCTCAAGCACCTAGCCTTACATTTTAGATGTATCGATGCTTTTGAAAGAAAGGTAAGAATATCCTGTTCAGAATTGTTCCATTTTTAAGCAAAAGCGACAGAAATCAACGACGAAAACATGCCCTCCGTAAGGATATAACTCAGGAACAGAATTCGTTTGTTAAGGAACCTGATATCCGTGAGCTTGTGATACTTAATATTTAAGTTATTAAAATTGATTATTTGTGCAGGCCACGTTTTATAAACTTACGAGGGCTGATCCTACACTATCGACATAAGCTTCCCATAATCTTCTGATTTGGCCTACGTGAACTAAGTGTCCGTCGAACGTTATCTAATCTAAATCACTAAACTTTCGGCTTTAAATTTATCTCGTTCTGGTGAGGATGGTGATCTAATGCACATTATGAAATGTTTTTTCGCCTTAGAGTTAAACATATTTGAGAGGAGAGTTTCAGCCTAGATAGAAGTCTTCTGCAGAAGCAATCAATTTTCTCGTTTGACAAATTCCCATTGGGCTTAAAAACTCTAGAAAAAGATTCTTGTCATATTTTAGTTGTTGAGAAACATGTGTATTTCGTCTACTGTAATTGAAAGTTTGGGTTATTTCCTCTGATTCCTAAACTTCGTGTGTAATTGTTACATAAACGAAACGTACGCAATGGTCTTTTTCATATTAAAAAGTTCGTAGGCGGGGCAAAGGGGCATTTTGACGATCTAGCCGGTCAAACTTACTTAGCTTATGCTATTTCCAACAACACCTTGATTGATTTTATGCTGACTTAATTGTTTTCCATTGAATAATCGCTTAAAATGTTGATAAGAAAATGCTACATTTTTGTAATTTATGCCTTGATATTTATTTAATCTGCATATACTTATTTGCACTAAGATGATAATGATGAAAGACCATTTTCATAATTTTCAGAGTCAAGTGCAATCTTTGTTGAACGGTAAAGTCTTTTTTTTAGGCAGTTAGTCTCATCCTCATCAGATCTTAATTGCCACTTTTTCACTGTGCGTTTATATGACAGTTGCAGTATACTCTCATATAGACGAACTGGCGTGCAAAGTAGATAATCCAAATGAAAGTCCATTCTCGTCAATAAATCTTTTGATGTTAAAATTATTAAATTGTTTCGAAGTAGCCCCACAAATGTAGCACCTCATTGTTGGCAAGGATTGTGTAGCTTTAAGTGACCGACCGAACATTCGGGTTTGCTTTCGGTTTCGATTCGGCCAAAAAATTGCTTTCGCCCACAGTTTCGGTTTCGGCAAAAAAATTGGCCGAAACTTCGGCGGCGCCAAAAGTCAGTCTTCCACAACGCACACAGTAATTTGGCCCATTGTAATACCGCGTGAATTATGTCTAAAGAAACTGCAACGCATAGAAAATCATCCGAATCCACTCATTAGATCTTTATTGGCTTCAAACAAATTCGAAAGTCTGGAGGACAACTATTATTTGTCTCCATTTAATTTGCTAAATGGTCGATCTACCCCCGCGATCAGGCCAAACCGAAACAACGGAGCCTTATTACCTTTCTATGAGAAAGCCGCAAATGGTAATTTACGAGGTTAGCTGCTTGGCTCTTTTTTAAAATAAAAAAAGGGAATGAATATGCATCTACACTTAGGCATGCACATCTCACGTAATCTTTGAATTTATGTCTTAACTCTGCTTTTGTTTATATAGGTTTATCAATATAATTCACCAAGCAGATACAACATAAATTTATCTTAGGCGTTAAATATGTTAACATTTCCCCTTTCTAGTCATTATCTGTAAGTTCTAAAAAAAAAAATAAAAAAAAAATGGAGATTATGTCGGGAGCAAACATACATTGTACACTGATTCATATAAAACATATGTATCTAGATATCTTTTTTGTTTGTAAAAATAATTTGCAAATTTTTAAATTTTCTAGCCAGGCATAGTTCTTAAGCCGGCTACACAATTGTTTTTCTTGAGAATCAAAACAAGAATTATGTTATGTAAAAAGAAAAGTCTCAATAAAGAAATGAATGAATGAATGTGAATTAACGCACCTACCTATATTGGGGAGTAAGTGAGTATAGAGAGGTTTTCCTCCCAAGTTCCTAGAAAGTTAGGGCAAAGCTGTGAGGCAAGGCAAGCTCATCTGCTCTGCAGTTTTCGTGGATTTTCCGTAAAGGTGAACCTTAAAAAAGTCCGCTTTCTCCTTTGGGAATACCCGGCGTTCCTTGACAAGCTTAGATGTAGATTTTATGGCAGCCTGGCTGTCGGTCGAAGTGAATATTTCCAGAAATGTTACTATATAACAGCGATTTCACGGTAGTGGTAAAACCGAGTTCTAGACTAAGATTACTCAAAAAGATAAACTTCCACTTTTCCTTCGAGTTCTGACCCATCGGTTATTATCGTGTTGGAGCCGATATCGGAAAATTTGTTTTTGAGAGTATATAGTCTTTAACTGTTGCAAGGGAAATCTACTCCAAAGATTGAGGACTGATCAAAAGTAACTCTGGTGCATGGCGAGATTACATTGAGTCTTACCAACACAAACTTTACAATGTTAATTCTTGTGAGCCTTTATTTAACTAAGACTGTTCTGTTAGCGCTTGGGTGGAAGACTAATCGCAAGTGTTAACCTAAAGACAGATAATTTCAAGTCACTAGTGTATTGAGAGGCGAAATCCCAGTCAATCATTTTGTTATCCTTGTAAGAGTTAATAAATCCCTGCGCAAGCAGCTCGACTGAGTGAAGTTGATGGATGGAGTATGTATCTCATTCTATATCGACGGTTATAGGCGCTCGGTCGAGCTCGCGATTTGCTCTCTATTAATATTTCAGTCGTGTAACACAAGGAAGGGTCCAACCTCGAGGTCATAGATTTCCTCCATTTTCAGTTCTTAAAAATCGTCATCCGGATTAGATGTCGGCTTCAATCCACGAACTAGCATCGTTTGTATGTTTCCATTTTTTAAGGTGTACGAGAAGAGCTCTTTCGTCGAGTTAGTAAGGTTTTATATTGTTCATGTTTAGAACGAAATTTTCTTATGTAAAAAAGAAAACTTTGAGTAATCTTGAACCGACTCATTTCATAACAGTGCGATTGGCGTCTGATATACTTAACTCAAGATCCACGTCAACTTCCTTCTACCTTAAAAAAAAAGCAAGCAATCAGCACCTTGGTGACTGATGCCACAGTTTTGAAAGAATAAAATTATATTTTACAGGTAAAAGATGTGCAGTCCAGCCTGCTTAAATACCACTCAAATCATTTAAAAACTTAAAATTAAATCACGCTTTACAATTTGAGTGTCGTATATGGACGGTAGAAGTTAATTATTTTCCATAGAATATAAAAGTCCTTCCGATGTCCTACCATTGCGGCAATTTGAAATAAATAGAAGGTGTTTTTTTTTTAAGTATGAAAAACCTGACTACAAAATGTAGAACAGCACTTTCATGTCATAATAGCAGCCCTTCCGGCGAAATGGGTCAGACCTCAAAGCATGGCTGGACCATCATCAGTGCAAAGCATCCTACATACACTACCTATAGATAAATATGCGGGTATACCTTGTTTAAGAGCAACCTCATTTTCTATTTCATTCATTGAAAGACATGCCGGTTATAGTCAGTCACACATTTGCCACAGCTTTGTCTTGGTGTGCAAATACTCCTCCAGCATCGTCCTACTGTACCCTTACTGTGAAAGGACAGTTGCTAATGTTGGGAATGTTTCATCCGCATTAATGAGGCAACAATTAAGTTGTTGGTTGCCACATAAGAAGCAAATGGAGGTGGCTCAGCTACGTGCGAAAACGTAATTAAAACGTATGAAAGCGAGGGAAACATTTTTGTTTTTTGTTTTTTTTTTTGTGTGCACTTTCAACGCGCCACGAGATACGAATTGAAATACAAAAAGTACAAAACCAGAAAACTGGGAGAAAAAAAATGTAGATTTATATTAAAAACAAAAAAATACAAAAACCTTCCATGAGGAGTTGGTTCTGATGCTGCTTTTTCCGTTCTTATCAGAGTGCCATCTGTTATTCAGGTTAACGTGTGCGGAAACCCATTTTGGAGCTCTTTTCATAATTAGAGAGAATGCATTTCGAATAATTAGAATTGTCAAATGGTTTTTCGCAGATTACGTCGTCGAGATGTAATGCTCTTAATAATTAAATTAGATGAGCGGATGAGAAACACTAAAGCTCTTAAACAATGGTTTTGTAAAGCAGAATTTTTTTTTATCAAATTACGGATCCAGGTGGTTCTTATTTACAGAGAAAAAGAAAATTTTTTAACTAAACAGTTTTGCTTCTAGATTTGAAAACCGCTGGAGTAATATATTGTGTGAACGTCCACACAAATAAGACAATACCAGTGCGGATTCCGGCGCGCCAAATCACTGACAGACCATTTATTCACACAAAGCCAAATACTGGAAAAAATCAACGAGTTTCACATCAACTTCAAAGCCGCATATGTTAGTATAAATCGCCTCGAGGTCTACAAAGCGATTGCTGAATTCGGGATCCAAGGAAAACCGATCCGGTTGTATCGTGCAATGCTCGAAAATACAAACCCTCCGAACTATTCCAAACATGTACCGGATTTTGGCAAAGAGATGTACTGTCCTGTGAATTCTTCAACCTGTCTTGCCAAAGAAAATACGACGGGCAGGTGTCGACATGGAAGGTCGGCATCATCGCTCGTTTCCAATTTGCCGTAGTGAACGTATTCAAGGCGATTAAAAAACAGGCAACACGGGTAAAACTTACAATAAATGAGGACAAGACAAAACATATGCTATCAACCACGAATAGATCCGTCGAACATCACGATTGATAGCTACAATTTCGAGGAATTAGTTAAATGGGATTATCTACAACGGAACTAATTTTTCCCTCACAAACGACACCGCAGTGGATATCCGATGGAGAATAATCCTAAGCGACCGCTGCTGTTTCGGTTTGTCAAAACATCGAGGATCAAAACTCCTTACACGAAAGACAAACATACTGCTTTACAAAACACTGATTTTACCAGTCATGCTCTGTGGAGGCGAATGCTGGACGAAAAGCAAACAGCTGAGCAAAAAAAATCGTTTGACGGATATCTAAGTCGGCTTCACTGGCTCGGCCACATAAAGGGAATGGACAATAATGCTCCAACCAAGAGAGTCTTCGAATCAAAGCCACTAAGCTCAAGAAGAATGGGAAGACCGAACCTCCGAGCGCTTGAAAGCTTGGCCTTACCAATTGGAAGCAGGATGCTCTGAACCATAAAGACTGGATGATAGCTTTGTCTCAGGCACTGAGCCTTCTAGGATGGTCTCTTAAGAAAGAAAGTAAATAAATAAATAAATAAAAAAAGTCGACTATCTACCCATACATTGTTTCTTATCTTCTGGCCGGAACCCAGCTTATGTCTTCCAATTGCATTGATTAATAGATCCTAGGATCGTGTCCTGGAGAGGTAATAATTACTACGAGTATCACAAACTGAGTGCGTATTTCAAATTTCAGCTCTGAGGTCCTTTTAATAACAAAAATATTGAAATGCGAAATCCGAGGTTTTTCTGCAAAATTCTGCTGGACTATAGCCCATGATTTCAAAACGCACTTTTTTGGCGAAATCGCAAATATGGTTTTCTGAGGTAATAATAACCACAAGTATCACAAACTGAGTGCGTATTTCAAATTTTAGCTCTGAGATCTTATTAATAACAAAAATATTGAAATACGAAATCCGAGGTTTTTTTGCGAAATTCTGCTGGACTATAGCCCATAATTTCAAAATGCACTTTTTAGGCGAAATCGTAAATATGGTTTTCTGAGGTAATAATAACTACTTGAATTATTCGTCTGCTGCTTCTGCTCACTCTGTGCGAAATTCAAGATGACTGAAACCTCGATATGGTTTACGAGATCCTAAATTCTTCCCGTCGCGTCGTTGTCTAAAAGATCTATTTCAACTAGTTCATCGGTTTATGTGAGTTGAGTTCAGGTCAGTTCCTGGAAAGTCTGCAATTGATTTAATTTGAAAGACAACAATCACAGAAGTTCCAAATGAACACTCACTATCTCTGTATCGACTTAAAAGTAGTGTTTGAAAGAAAAATTTTTGAAGCCTTGGCACCCCTATGTTACTCGTATCCGAACTGTGCTGGATTGGAATGAAAGTTGCAAGGTTTAAGACATAGAATCGTTTGGAACCCACCGTTTTTTCATACAGCGACATGGGCTTGAGTGGCTCTGGTACGTCACTACTCCGACTCGAAGAGCCATAAAAACGCTCGCAAAATATCGCCCTCAGCAATGGTTTAACATTTATTTTGTATTACTCCTAAAAACAAAATAATAAATTATATGATAAAAATCCTTATCGCTTCTTAACAAACGCGGATGCTCATCCTACCAGTTCGATGTGTAGAGGGACCCTTTAGGATATTTTTTTCTTCAATGATTGGACTACCGATTATTTCCTGGAGCAATGCAAGAGGGGGCCATTCACAATTTTTTTAAAAGAACTTTTCATCCTTGGATATATTCTCAGACATCGCAGTTAGAAACGCTTGCTAAGCAGATCACCTTATTTCCATCTCATTCAATCTCATTTGCTTATTACATATCGTAGAGGGATTGTTTATAATCTAATCTGGAATCAAGATTTTCTGTACCATTTGAGGAACAAAAAGTTTTACAGATTGTAAGTATGTTACACCAAGCTTCCAGCTTTCAGTCATCAATTTCCAATTTTTCATTACGTCCACCTCCTCATATCTTAAGTTTCATTTCTGCTGACAATTTTGAAGTATGGACTCCGTTTGTCATATCTAAAGGGATGTTAAACTACGATACATCACCAGCACAGAACGAGCCACTATCAAAGGTTTCAAGGCAATGAAAGAATCGACCTTGGGACTCAGATTAAAAGTTAATGAGGGTAAAATAAAATACATGCTGTCAACAAGAACACGAAAGTAATCAAAGGACTTCTCAATTCTATTATCAAAGCCATAAACGACACTTTCGTGGAGATTCGAAGGAGACTCATCGCCTGCAATTGATGCAACTTCGGTTTGTTTAAAAACTTAGCCCAATAAAGCAAAGCAATTTCGGGGGACAAAAATCATGCCCTAAAAAACCCACCAACCATTGAGAAGCTAAATCTTGGGAGCAGGGCAGCTTTTAGAGCCTTTCCAAAGAAAAATTCTCCACCGTACATATGGTCTCTTTGGTCAAAGAGGACGATTAGAGACGCAGCATAAACCCTCTTGGAGCGCAAACAATAGCGGAGGCTCGGAAACTTGACCTATAAAACTAGAAGCAGCGTGCCCAGAACCGTGGAGTAGGAAATACAGTTTAAACTCAACTCCTGATATTTAAGTAAAGTATTGTTCTCAGATTATGAGATGTGATAGAGAAAATACATAAAATGCGAAACCGTATTCGGACTTGTATCCAGTAAAACATCAATCGGAAGCCATGACACTCTACTACTGATCCAAATATGTCTCCAAATAATTTAATTTCAGAACCACAAGTTTCTTATTATCAAAAAAAAAGATAAGATATTTTAACGAAATATTTAAATTCCCTTTAACCGCTTACAGCATCTTCATTCAACATAATTAATTTAATAACTTACTTCCAGGGACGCCAATACGAAAGTCATTTTAAATTAAAGCAAAGAAAACTTGAAAATTCACTGCACACAATGCCAACCAGAAAGACCTTGCAATTTAGGTCAAAAGTCCAAAACCTCCTCAGCGATTCGCTTCAATCTTTGTCCAGATCTTAACAACCTTTGTGCCTGCAACCCTTTAACTATTCTCCAAGGCCACCAACTGATTGCTTCTTTCTCTACAAACTCATTATAAACCCTGAATATCCATTTTCCGTCCCACAGTGAATCTCCTATCTCCACAAATTTTGGGATCGTTTCTTTTTCTCGTTTCTTACTTCCCAATTGTGAACCTTTGTGCACTCTGCGGACTGTGGCCTCTGAAACGAATGAAAGCAATACACGAATACAAGGAAGCGGCGCGCGGCCAGTTGAGACGATGTCCTGGGAATGTCTGTGCAATCATAATACCACCGCCCTGGTCTTTCTATCGTGTTTTACTTCTTTTTTTTTTTAGTTGGCAATATGCCTTCGACAAATTACCATTAACACTAATGAATGGGTTCGCCTAATGGCTTTTGCTGCTCCGTCTTCTTATTCTATTCTAATGGCAGCTGAAGTCAGCATGAATAGAACTGAATGAGTAGATATACGATTGTAGATGCTGTATCCTTTTTTGGGAATAAAAGTCACTTGAAAGTTCTAATTTAATGGGCAGGATGAAGGGATTTGTTTCTCTTTTTTATGATTCACAAACGTCAAACGTGACAGTAATTGACGATAGTCCACTTAATTTTTTGGCAAAAGCGGGTAATAAATTGCTTTCAATTCAAGCTGACTTCAGAATGTGTTCACACAATGCCCAAAAAGGACCTCAATAAACTGCGCTTCTATTTTATGGATTATCTGACATAAATGGGTAATCCAACTTATAAAAAGAAATAAATGGTACCTTATATCCGCCTTGAAAGGATTTGAATTGACGAGATATTACGACTAGCAGGAAAGCTGCATTTTTTTCTCCATGATGCTGTCAGAGAGTTGTAATTATTTTTATCACACGTATTCCTTTCAGAGTAAAAAAGCGTTTTTGCACTAAGTTTTACTTCTTTAATGCAGAGAGCAGTTCCTGTTAAATTTGCATATAACAATAGCCTCATGAGGAGAGCTTTATTTCATCCATAAAAGGATGGCGCATAGAAATTTTCATTTAAAATTCCCTAAACTACAAAAAAAGACCCGACATAATATTTGCTGGGATTTTCACATACTATATATACCTTTTCTTGGCAACATTTCTTTCACCGCTTTTGCTTTTGAAGGCTTTGAATGCAATATTTTCATTTGATCTTTCTGCCACTATATTTGACAATTTGGAAGTGTCCTTTGAGGCTCCATTCAACGATTTTTGTTGCTTCAAACATCGAGTGATCTGCCAAGTTTTTAATGGTGGTTAAACTGGAGAAACGCATCCGCCTCCAACTTGAATTCCTTACTGTTTTTCTGCCAATTACTATACCAATCGGGTTTGTGTTAGTGTTCAGTAAAAGTAACCTTGGAGGTAGTTTTGGTTTTACTAGAAACATCCAAGTCATAATGTTATGGGTCCTAAGGAAGATGCAAGAATTACTATGGATAAGATTATAAACTAATATAGACTTATGCCTTTTATGTTTTCAACGCTAAGGTTGTTGGAACTTGTATACGTTCTGTGATTTACTTGAATCTCTATTGATCTGGGCTAGATAGGTGACTTGAAGAATTTTGAAATGCTCTTAAAAGTAGATTAGCCCTAAACTTTTGCTATGTAATCAAATAAGCAATTAACCTATGCGCTCGCCTCAGGAAACCTCACTGGAGCTGAACCACCTCAAACCTCAAAGATGCCAAATGTCTTCCTTAGTTGGAAAGTTATTCGTCGAATTTCAGGTCCACTTATTTTCTTCTTTCTTTCTTTCTTTCTTACAGTGGAATCGATATGTTGGTGAAAATTTATTTAATCTAATAAATTTAGAATTTAAATTTTCGACACTATATGGCAAGCCAAATCCTTTCTTAATCTTTTTGAAGTCTCTCTCGTTTTATAATGAGTACTTCATTGAATAAATCCCATTCTTATTCACTTGCAATTCTTTGATTCCATTTTTAAGATTTCGAATCTTAATCCGAATCTGTCGAATCGCTCAGTTGAAAGATTCATTTCTCTGTTTAGCCTGTGTGATTCGGAACAGTTTGTGATTTTTGGCATTTATGAGTTTTTTTTTTATATTGAAGAGCATTATTCCAATCCATAGTTTCAGCACAAACAGTTTTCTATTTCCAAACGCTTCCGATTTAGTCTTCCTGTAGGCATTGTATTTCATCACTCCGATGCGGTCCATTGTTCATCGACGGTGTAAATCGATTATCAACCTTCTTGAAAATGTTTCTCATACATTTGATAACTCGTTCAGCAAAAAATCGAATCGCCCATAAATAAGTTAAAAAAAGCAGCTCATACTATACTTAAGCTTCATTGATTGACACGATTGTTGATTTACGAGTATACATAAAATCAACTCTTCACGACTGGTAGGTACGAAAATATGCAGGAATATGCCAACATTATAACATACCAAGAATTTCAAACATGTGGTTTTTAAGTTATCGATCTGTTCCTAGCTTTAATATAAGTTGTAAGCAGTCTATTCATAGCAGATGTTTTCTCACAGGAGCGACGGAAGCTGTCACGAGAATTATTATTCTCTTGTGCCTATTGTAACACCAAATAACACTCCATTGAAAGCTCAAGGTCGTATTGTGTATTTAAAGGCAAAAACACTTCAAGTCTTATTTGAACGATATGATGAATTTTATTTGGCGCGTCCCTGCTCGGGCGCCACTTAAAGTCTACTTTATCTACTTACGGGCTAGCTTGTGATTTCAGCAACAATATTCGTACCCGAGCAGTGATGGTCTAATAATCTGTGCCGCCATAAAATCCGTGGCGCATGTATTCCGCTAAGATATCGAGTATTAAATTGCATTTTATTTTTTATGCAGCTCAGTCATAGATTTTAAGATAAGATGTAGTAATTGCGGGTGTTGCAGTTATGCTCTTAGCTTTTTCAATGTATTTTTATCATGACTTCATTAGCAGTCTAAAGACCTAGCTAAATCCGCATCACTTCCCAATTAAATCTTTCTAGCATAAAATCAACGCTCCCATGCTAAAGCCACTTAAGAATCACGAAACCATAATCTCAGAGATAAACTTTGGCGAAAAAGGAGAAAAGAAGATGAAAAAAAAAGGAAGAAAACAGAACAACGAAAGCCTTAACAAGAGTTCTCAAAACAATACATTTTCTTAGCACTTCATGAAGCTCTCGTCATGGCTCTATTTCTGCATGTTGTACAGCCACTAAAATTATCTCATAGCCTTATTGCCATTTATTTTTACTACAACGTTCACCTAAATGAAGTATTAAATTCACCGTACTGTGACATTAAAGTGAAAAACTCATTTCCTTTTTTCTTTCATTTTTTTTTTATTTCAATGGTTCTCAAGTCGGTTGACGTTGCAATAACCGCTAAAGCTTCTTTCGTTGCAGAGAGAAAATCATGCGAAAGTTGCATGCACAGGCACTGTAACTTTTGCTGCTTGAGGAGCCTTCCATAAACGATTTTTAACATTTCCTTAAATCCTTTTTTCCATTTTCACCATACTTTCAACATCTCTCCCCACAAAGAGTTCTTATGGTGCTCCTTTGACAAAACTCTTCATGCTTGTGTTTCCTCGTCTTCGACATTGCCTTCTTCCTTTCTTTTTTTTTTTGCGATCCTTGCTGTTAGTGTTGAAGAATGTTGAAGGAAACAGGGGCGAAGGCAAATACGCTTATAAGTTTGACATGGAAAAAAAAGTGAACCACTTCTAAGTGTTTTTCTTACCTTGCGGATATTATATCCTCACTCTAATTGGCGGACCGTATGAAAAAAAGGATGAAGAATTAGAATTTTGTCGTCAGCCATAAGGAAGTGATTTACAGACGTTTGTTCCCACCAACTAGCTGTGAGACGAGGGTTATCCTAAATGAACGTGATATAAATTCCAGGAGCAGCGAGTCTAACACATCAATTGTGATACAAATTGAAGATTCAAAATGTTCCGCACTAAAGGTGGATTATTATTTTCACCCTCGGTAAGCAGACCCGTAAATGGTTTACCATTAGAAGTGTTTGAAAGTTTATAGCCAACTCGTGTAGATAAATGATAGTGTCATTATGGAGCATGCTTACAAGCAAATATTTAGTCATATATTAAAAAGAGGTTAACCTGAAAGGCCTGGCATGTGAGGGTTTATAAATGAAACATAAATCAGACTTAGTTCGAGGTTAAATGAGCAGTTTTATGGTATGATATTGGAAGCATAAGGTACATTTCGGGTCGGTACTTTTGGGGCAACAATTTAAAATGAGCAGTTCGTGGACGAGAACGAGGGTGTGCCAACTGAGCTTTTGGCAAGGTACTTTTTTTTTCTTCTTTCTGCAATTTATGAAAGAATTCCTTTTTATCCGTAAGGCTTGTTCCATTTGTTTGGTTCCCCAAATGAAGAGAGATTTTTTTTCATATTTGTGAAATGAAAAATATTGTGCGGCTGGTTGCAAGGCGTGCAATCAATAGCAAGCATTTTTTTGTATTTTTTGGCGGGCTTTATACTTCGCAGAACAGATGGGGTCTTCGGATTTCTATAGACTGTACAACAATGGTACTTGAACGAAGATCTTTGAGCATAAATTTGACCTTAGGTGCCCATTTGTCTTTGGGAATCTTTTGAAAATGGAGATAAACGAAAAATTTGAGTTCGAACAGAACCATTGTGAATTTTTAGAACAAGACAGATTGTCACGCTGGTTGAATGAATTTTTATAATCTTTTTTCGGTAGAATATTTTTTATTTATGTAAAATTCTTATCTCGTTGTAGTCATGCCTCCATCATTTAGAACGCTAAGGGTATTTAACATTTTACGCTACCATTTCAAATTTTAATTCTGCAACCGGAGGCAACTGGGAGATAGTGCTGGTTAAATATCCTTTCAGTATCCCCTCTATTTTTCTAGCATTATGAATTTTTTTTCTCCCCAAATACTCGCGATTAAAACAACTGTTGATTCTCAAACAGCCGCAAAAACAAGTGCGTTTAATTTTGTGACCATGGGTGCCGGATAATATTTTTGTTAGTCTGTTGGCATTGACAGCTGTAGCGTATGGCTGCTAACGTCGCATAAATAATGAAAATATTTTATTTAAATAACTATTTAAGTACGAATAATAACTTAATAACTAATTCATCAGGCGACCGATTTTAGAATAACCTGAGCCTTTTTCCTTCAGCCCTTAACTCAGTTCTGCTACCTTGCATATCTTTAAGCATTCGGCTCTTTATAGTAGAATTAGAAAGATTTTGCAGTTCAAAGTAGTTTCAATTGCAAAAATGCAAAGAATACGGCGTAACTTTTTAAGCGTCAATCAGATGCCGAGCAAACCCAGTAAAATTAAGCCTAAGTTCTTCAGGAGAGATTGATACAGTGATGCTGAGAGTTGCTAGATATCTCGGTTGTAGTCATTGATGCAGGTATGTTCAAAACTCTCAAAGAGATTTGAATTTAGATCCGCATTGTATTCAAGTGGCATAAGGACTGCAGGAAACTTACCACGAACGGTGGCGAAGAAGAAGGGCACGAATTTTACAGCTCAATACAGAAAAATGTTCAAACGATTAATACCAAAAAATGGATGGATATATATGGATTGACCACCACGCTTTCTTCTTTTTAATTTCTCTTCTTGCAGGGAAAGATGTACATCATCAAACCAACCATAACCAACTTGCTTAAGAAAATCAGCGGAAGTGCTGAAATACCACAAGAAGTCTAGAAAGCTTTTATGAAAGATTTAATGCTTAAAACCATGCGATCATATGAAGAACGACTTGGTATCGGAATTGATTAAGCAGTCACATTTCAGTTGGGTTTTTTGCAAGTTCGCGGATGAATCAAATATTAGTACTTGAGCGATTGCAAGTAAGTCGTAACTCGAAAACAAACCAAAATACGGTCGGTAATAAATTTCACACCAAATATAAGTTTCAAATTTAACTCCTTAATTTTTATAAAGATGAAGGTAGGCTGAGCGATTTAATGGAAATAAAATTGTGATATAAGCACAAAACAGTTCTTGGACTTAACCCTATACTTGTGATAAAAAATATTGCTTCTTGCCAAATTTCATGTTTCTATGTGAATGGAGAGTCCTCTTTACTTTTCGATTTCCTTGCCAGCAAAAAAAATATACGGTATAAAAAGCCCTAACTTTAATTTCAACTTGATACCACTGCATTTTTCTGAGAAAAAAGGTCGTGACAGACAGACAGACAGACGGTCGACGAAGTGATCCTATAAGGATACTGTAAGGTACGGAATCATAAAAATACCACAACTAGAAAAAAGCCCCCTGTAGTTGTTGTCAAACCATTTCTTCTACGTTAAATTAATTGCAAATTTAGAGTTAGCACATATTTTTCTTCAAGGAAGTATACGGCAAACTATTTTTTTTCGATATCATTTGTGTTTAAGGTCCCTCTTTACCAAGCGCTATATCTGCCACCAAATCTTTTGAACACGAATTTTTAAGATCCATCAGTTCCACAACTTATTGCCATGACCATCAGTAAGCATACAATCTCGTTAGTGTTGTATAGCATATTGAACTCCTTTTGGGAGGAAGCCGACCCTCAATGAAAAGTACACAGAATCAAAAGTAAATGCATTTATTACTCTAGGAAATTACTCGCTAATATTTTTGTAAACTTGTAAAAGAACCATGTCCTACGATAGAATGACCTGCTCTGACTCCAGTTTGGAACTTTTTAAATAATATTTTATTTACAGTCTTGATAGTTGGCAACAACATTTTTTGTCATAAGTAATTCATCTTCAGTGATGAGGCTCATTTCTGGCTGAATGGCTCCGTCAATAAACAAAATATGCGCTATACGTCAGGCAGCAATCCACACGTACTCCATAAGTGATCATTGCATCCTGAAAAATTACGATTTGGTGTTGTTTATGGGCCGGCGGTGTCATTGGGCCATATTTTTTCCGTGATGATCAAGACCAGTATGTTACTGTGAATGCGGATCGCTACCATTCAATCATAACCGAATATTTTTGGCCCCAATTGTTTGATATGGACTTGGAGGACATGTGGTTCTAACAGGACGGTGCCACAAGCCACACAGCGAATGTCACAATCAATTTATTGGAAACCAAGTTTGGAGAACGTGTTATCTCACGAAATGGTCCAGTCGCTTGGCCGCCTCGGTCGTGCGATTTGACGCCGTTAGACTATTTCCTGTGGCCCTATGTCATGTCTATGGTCTATGCCAACAAGCCAGCGACGATTGATGAACTTCGTGCGAATATCCAACGTGAAATTGCAGCAGTATCGGCCGATTTATGCTCCAAAATTGGGTTCAGCGTCTGGACTTCTGCAAGCGTGCCCGTGATGGCCATGCAAAAGAAATCGAATTCCATACATAATGGCATCGTACTACTTTCACAGGAATAAAGACTTTCATTGATATCCAAAACCGTTCTTGTAGCGCTCTTATTGAAGAAACCGATAGTATTTCGGATTTTAAATATTTTTCGAGCGCCAGCTCATGTTTAATAACGAAAAAAGTGCCTCAGTCAACTCATTGAAAACAGTTAAATAAAAAAATGCGAGGTAACCAGACTTTTTGCTAGATTCTAACAAATCGTCCTTAATTTCCGTAATTATGTGAAAGATTCTCAACTTAGTACAATTTACATAAGTCTGAGCTGATAATAAACACGCTTCCATAAAGTCAGTTTCTAAAATTTTTTGACGACCATTCATTGTACAAGATTACAAGTACTTGACTTCGAGTACATCCTCATCTTGGCGTTGTATCAACTTGAACTTTTGGGTATTCAATAGGAAGTGAGTGAGATATACGCGTTTAAGGAATAAGTTACGCCGGAATCATTTACAATCATTCAAAGCTCAGACGAGTTACATAGTTATGCTAAGCTTGGCATTCCAACCAAACTCGTCCGATTGTGCAAAATAGTGATTGAAATATTTTCAGTATAGTCAATTCTAAAGAAGGCTGTAGTCAAGGCAGCTCATTGGTGCGATACATAGTTGAAGGTCAAGTAATCATACGAATCCTGGTGGCCCCGATTCTTAAAAAGAAACAATTCTTAAAAAAATAATATCTAACGACCTTAACAAATATTTTTGAAGAAATTCTTGAATACATTTCGTTTCGAGACTGAGTTTATACTCAATTTCATGTTATTTCAATCACCTTGGAACTTCAAATCAGATACCCTTAGATGATGCTAAGTAGGTACCTGAAAAACAAAGCTCAAGTATTTTGCAACTCATTTATTTTAATACCGTCGTAAATTCGTTGTTCATTTTGCTGTCTCGCATACAAATGGAATATTAAACAGATTTCCGCATAAAAGCTATCCATCAAAGCAAACAACATATTGTGCAAGTGTGCGCTTCCACCCTGCAGGACTATTACATTGTTCCATAATAACATCGTCGAACTCGTTTGCCCGTTCCACTTTAAAACCCAGTCTAGACATGATAAAAAGAAATAAATTGCCTCCAAATTGACATTTCGCACAACAGTTTAACTACACATTAAGTGTGGTTCTCAAGATGAAAAAAAAAAATTAATTCAAAACTTGAATTTGAAAAGGAAACCCCTCTTCAGTCATATCAACCATGTCAACAGTAATTTGCCTTTGGCAAGTCTTCTCTTTTTTTTTTTGCTTAGCTTAATAATCTTTCCTTCCCCATGGTGTATTTGCAGTGATGAGGAGGGCGGAAAGATTTTCCAATTTAAGTGGAATCTCAATCACAAAGCTGTCAGCGGGAGGCCCTTTTTGACAATTGTTCTCGGGGAATGTTGTCTGTGGAATGCTCGTGAATCTTTTAACTGTGCACTCCGGCATCGTGCCGTGCTCTGGAATCCTTTCAATTCATTTTTCTGATTTTTTAATTGGATTATTGGTTAAAGGGATGGAAGCGCTAAGGACGCGATGGAAAGACTCAAGACAGCGGAATTGGCAAAATGATGAAAAGGAATATTATCCTTATTAACTTTTTGTAGAAACTTTTGCATTTGTTCTTCCTTGCGGAGGTTGTGAAAATTGCTGTTGGAGATTTTCAATTATTAAAATTGAATCTTAGTCTTCGGCGGTTGCGAGTGTGTGCGTCCTGATAAGCAATTGTTGATTAAAACCTCTTTTTTGAACATAAACAAGCCAAAGGAAGAATCTTTTTTGGTTGAGTTTCTTGAGTCATTATGATTCTGAGATCCTGTCCATGCCTTGTCTTGTTGGCAGTGAAAAGATAAAGTTTAAAAACCACCCACACGTAAGGCAAGGAGCGATGCGTTAGTTAGTCCTTTTAGTATCCTGCCGGCGGTATGCCTGTAGACTGCGAATGAAATATGATCGGAAACTTTTTTGTAGATGTTAATAAATGGCATGAAGTGGTTTGTAGAACAATGTTGATGTTTCATTAATACAAACTTCGTTGCAGTTTCTGTAGCCTGAGCCTTAATTCGCATTCAAGTATGAATAAAGTTTGTTTTTAATCAACTTAAAAAATAAAATTGTTTAACAAATCGAAGGCAAATAGGAATGAATCATTTGGTATCAAGATTGATAGTGGAAAGTAACGATTGCAACTTTTTTACGGGCAGGCAAGCTCCAGTGGAAGAAAAAATCTTTGAAGCAACTTAAGATCTACACAAAAGTCTTGCAGTTTGCATGAGATAGATGCCTAGTTTCAAAGATTTCTTCTTCCTCAAATTCAAGGCCACTGCTTGAACCTAACTTGAACTTTTGCTTACTTTTGGTCACAGAATTATGGTTATCCTGAAGTTAGAACTTTTGTCATCCTTAAATTTCTTTCAAAAATATGGGAGCCCGGACCAATCCAGAGTAGCCAAATCACAATTATAAACTTTGAAGACGATACACGCGAGGCTGGATTAGATGACTCAGAATGGTGCCAAATTTTTAACCAAGCTGGGCTTCGGAAAATAATCTACGAAAAAGCTTAGGTACCACCATGCAAATAAACACTTTATCTTGCTCTACAAAATCGGATGTGATTTCTTCTTTCAGTTCCTTTAAGTGTACCACAGGGTTCCTTGCTTTGGCCGTTGCAATTTACGTAACACAAGAGTTACCTTCCACGGGAAGGACTAGAGCACTCCTTAGGTATCCAGAAGCAATATACGTTGGCATTATATTCAACTCAAAGTTTTTTTTGTCTAACCTGGCTGAAAGGGTTCAGAAATACTGCTGTTGAAACTATTGGGTATTCGTTTTCTCTTATAAAAACCTTTACTAAGTGACCATCCAACACTTTTTCAATGGCAACGACACTAAGTATTGGATCGATAAGAATTGAATCACTTTTACTAGCTGCAATTTAACCCCATTGAACTTTTGATGTGGGGTGTCGAAAGTTGGGTTGATACCATAGCTAAAATGAACATTTGCCACGTAAACATTTTAGCTAGCCGTCTTTGGTCCCCGAATACTCTGGCGTTATTTTATGACGAATAGGCTTTTTCATTAAACTGTTTGCATATTAAAAGAACACTTAATTTCATCTGAATCATTTTTGAAACATATCAGGGTTTGATGCAGCCAAGTTATTCTTCAAAAGTGCAGAATTGGTCTCGCAGACAGCTGTTAAACCGACTTAACCAACGAAATCTCTAGTTTTCATATTCATCATGTGCACGTGGTGTACTCGTATTTCAATGTTTATCCATTTTCCATTCAATTGCTTTCTCGGACGTTCCAAACATTTGCAGACATCCCAAAGTATCGGTGATGGTTTTGTCCACATACGTAGGCCGGAGAGCTTAATGAACATTTTCATCAAGTTCATCTATATTATCCATCTCAATATTCTCATCCTGCACCATATTCCATCATCTTGGGTTCTAACTTCGGAGGACGATTGTTTGTCTTCTTTATTTTCACTAGATTTGTTTTGTTTTTTGTTGTATGTTTAAAAATAACCCTCTTTTATATTTTAGAAAAAAAAATGCATTGAATATAAAACTTTTTAGATTTCCTTTCCATTCTTTGCAACACTTTTGTTTCATCAAACTCAAAAGGACTCCCTCCTTAATGATGCGAAACATCGATTTCATTTAAGTTTTTCTTTGAACAGGAAACAGATACTCATTCCTGCTTTGGAAAATATTTTGTTAGGATGATTGTGAGATTGAGGCACAACTTTCATTCTCCCCGTTTTTGAGATACTTTAATTTTTTGTGAAACACAAATACGCAAACACAAAAAGGATATTGAAAGCAGATCCATTTACTGGATTAGAAAAAAGCAAAAAAATGTCATAAATGCTTGACTGAGAAAAATGTTTACATAAAAATAGAACCAGCAAGTCATTCTTCCGCAGTTGTTATTGATTATTTTACAAGTAAATGTTTGTCAATAAAAAATCTTTAGCATTAAGGTCTGCGGTGGAGATAAACGAGTACGGACATTACATGAGTTTCCTTTACTCAAAATAGTATCTTGACAAGTAAAATTACCATTTACTATATAACATCATTCTGTTCCTTTCAGAATCTTACAGGGTTTGAGCATGTTTATAAAAATATAGGCCAACTTTTTCCGAGGCACTTGTAATCGAAAAAAGTCTTTTTTTTTTTTGCTCGAGTCTTAGGAAGGTCCTTAATCAGGGGAAAAGCTAATTTTATTGACCCCCTTTCCTTTGAAGGATGCTTTCTCTCTGAGCGAATAGGATCATTTTCATCCGTCTTCGAAAAGGTTTTTGCTTGCGCACAGAATAGCGTGGCCGGGACCCTTTTTGAAGTGCTTAGGTTTAAGGCATGAATTCCAGAAACATTGCGAAATCAATATTCTTTGTTTAATATTTTTTGATTTGATCGCTTTTGGCATATATACGAAGGCATATCCAAAAGTAATGGTAATCGTTTATTTTCAGTCTACATAAAATGTTGTGCTACTTCACTTACCCACAAAAAAAAAAACAGATAAAATACATATGCCACTATTTCACAAAACAATTTCTTAAATATTATTCTCTTTTGTAAAAATAAATATATATATTATATAATTCTTCAAATCAATTAGTCGGATCCTTCGTGTTGAGCCAACAAAATTTTAACTTAGATTTATGTCTTACTTTAAGTCATAATTGTAAATAATTATTTTTTAATTATTATTTAAGACGATAAAATTTTTTAGTCTTCAAAAAATATGGAAGATTGATTCATTTGAATACGAACCGTCGAAAGGAGAACATCAAAAAGACACAAGTGAATTCTGCATCTCGGTATTCCATCGTCACAACCTGCGCTAAGGATTTTAAGCTGGGAATAACATCCACTGAAGATGAACACCGTACAGGACGTACATGCACGTCCCTCACTATTAGTTTTTTGAGACGCTGAATGAACTATCATGAAGCCACTATTTCAGGCTCTTACGACTTGCGTTAGGCTATTCAGGAAAAATGACGAGAAAAAGTTCGACCGGAAATGTTGTTTCATCAAAACAACGCACAGATTCATAAAGCTGCAGTTACAATTCAAGAAACATGACTAAAGACTATGTTGAAAAATAAATAAATTTTAAGTTCAATCACCTTGATTTGTATTCAGTATGGTTACTTCTGCATCACTTCTCATACTCTTTCAGTCTGCAATTCGGTGCTCGGATATCCTCTGACTAATCTTTTTCCAAGGCCATGTATTCTTTTAATTGTGATGTGAGATGTGAGGATTGTTCACAAAAGTTCCCATAAACACTGTTCTAGTTATGCAAAAAAAATATAAAATTTTATCTGCTTCCTCCACGATGTCATCCACAAATATTGTGAGGAGAATTTGTGTACTTCGTATCCTTTTTCCCAAAAATTTTCGCAAAAAATACAAACTGTTAAGCTAAGTTGAACAGCAAAAGTAAAATGTACGTTTTGCATTTATTAAAACATGCTGATTTTTCACAAAAAATTAAAAGTTTCTTAAAAAAGTATCTGAATTTTGATTTTTGTGGTAATAATTTTCACATGTCAACAAAAAGACTGATTTCAAAAATCCAGTAAGTGTGATCGCGAATCACAAACACGCTACTCTTAACGAAGTACTTAAATATCTTCTCAGATCTTCCCATACAAAATACTAGTGAATTTGGGTCAAAGTGAATTATTCCCCTTTTTCATTTTAACCCATTTTTATATAATCATTCATTTTCCTAACATGCCAGAGAAAAAATGCTTAAATCTAGCTTCATTAACTTAACGATTCTTAAAACTAACTGGCCCTCTGCGGGCGCTTTAAGTTAAACCTAATAAATTAAAAATAATATCATTCGCCCCAATACTAATTATTATATTTAAATTATACAAACTTATAATTATAAAAATAAGAAAAATTTTACTGTTCAAAAACTTAATATATGGTGAATCATTTCCCATTTAAAGGTAACATTGATTACAAATGTTAACTATAAATTAATAACTGTTCTTCTTATAAAGGACTTTAATTTTTTAATATTAAATCATTTTATAAATTCATTTATTTAATATATTTTGAAAGATTGGTCTTTTTATCAAAATATAATCATAATGACGCAACCCAGACCTTGAACAATAAACTTAAAATAGAAACTGAGGAATAGGCTTGCCATTCCTTCCAGAGGTTTTCGGTAAATACTTAACATCTTGCTTACTTTTCTAGTAGGTATGCCTTCCATGACGATGTTTTCCTTATTTATAAAATGTCAGTTAGTTTGATCGCTCCTACCGTGGCCACAATACTGATTGACGATTCATTTTTACCAACTAGATATTGAATTGCGTACCGGACCCGATAATCTTTCAGCCTGTAAATTTAATTATTTACTCCTTGAATCTAGTTCTCATCAGAGACTTTGAATAAGCGAAAACATTAGCTGGCGTTTTGTTTTATCTCGAAACTTCATTTCAAGATTGCCATTTCACCAGTTTGATTGTATTCAAATAAATTTCAGTCGTCTAGGCTTAAGCGCGATTTGGTCCCATAAAAAAGCCTTCTTGCATTGGTCTTAGAAATCGTTATTTTTCCTTAAAAAACAGAAAAAGACATCCTTCTAAGAACAGTTGAATCCAACCCTGAGGGCCTCGAAACATGGACACATGTAAAAAAAAAATTGAAAACCGACTGGATGCTAGACATTTTTTTTTTTGAACTCATCTTACTTTCAAAAGCTCACATAAAGTGTACTGCATAAAGCAAGCAACGGGACGGTCTGCCTACGCTCAGTTCGCAGTTTCTGATTCGCCAGGAGAGGATTCACAAGGAAGTGCATTACATTATCACTTCGTTGTCAGTGTAATGATTTTACAGCGGAACAAAAGACATCATCTTCACAATGCATCATTTCGACGACACAAACTTATGCATAAGTGGACTCATTCTGCACAGCCACCCTTGAATATAACCTTGAACTTCATCCCAACCATTAACAGTGTCTTGAGTAGACTCGAAAACTAGACAAAAGTTGAAAATCGTTTCGATTCAATCGAAGGAGGCTGCGCCCCTCGGTCTACTAAATTGCATTTGCATTTTTCGCCAAAAAGAAATCCGCTTTTGTATTGCACTTAAACACTTCTAGCAAACAGATGTCATCGCAAAAACAAAATTTATTATTCTTTATATATTAAGGGTGCGGCAATAATTATATTCCTCAGTGTACGTTTTTTTCTTATATTGCAGGCATAGCTCGCTTATTCCCTATGCTGATAATTAAAGTTCAAATTTCACAAGTCCTCGAATCGTTTAAATAAACCAACATTCGCTTCAGTAATTTAGAATCCTGTAAATCATTCAGCTTGCATACCGTTATTTGAAATAAATGCCAAAGTTTCCGTAAAGTGAGCACGTTTCCCATTAGTTCTCTGTATCTGACCTTGGGCCCCAACGAACATCATCCCCCCCGAGAGTAATCTGAAATCTGAAACAAATGAACAAGTGTAGCGTTGCAATCAATCGACTTTCAACCTCGATATCGACTGCGGCATTCAACCATCGCAGCAAGCGCACAAGGATACGCTTATTCGCGCAAAGATTCGCGTGTATTACGTTTAAATGCCGTTAATGATACAAGCACAATATAAAAGTACAAATACTACAAAAGGAAAACAGCTCGTAAGCCTTTTCGCATGGCCTTCACCTCAACACCGCTGTATCCATCCGCTAACTTCCCTGAAAGGATATCCTGCGGATGCAATTTCTGAAATTAGTTCACATTCACTACGGCTCAATACCGCGAGGGGTGGTGGTTTGGTTTGGCTTGGTTTGGCTTGGTTGTTGTGTGCTGGGTTTGCCGGCTTTATAGGGGTCTACCGCCTGTTTGGCATGATAAATAAATAAGTTACGACTGAGTGATGTACGCTGGATGTGTTCGTATAAGTCTTGTATGTGCTAGTTTGGGTCTGCAATTACTTAAATATGCATTGAGACTTTATGGTGGGATTCAAGTACACCGGTTTAGTGCCGGATTTTCTGTAAGAAGTTCAAGACTGATACTTGAAGATTCTTTTCCAAAGTTCAACTAGAAATGGACGGCACTTTCTCTCAGAGGATAATAGTACTCGTATATTTATTACTTTGGAACAAGAGTGAACAACTTTTCTTACCTATTTGCATTTTTAATGAGCATCCTCCATCGTAAGCTCTTTTCTTTACCCACTCGGTCTGCCTATTTTTGGTTTTCATCTGTAAGGGACGTAATGGTCCTTTCCTATTTATGTGTATACTCGTACCTAATAGGATTATGCCATTTTTGTTTCTGTTCAGATCCTTCATAATGATTTCATTTACCTTGTTTTCTTTGTCCTTTCTATGAGATAAGAATAAAGGAGAAGAAGGAGAAGCGGTGGCGGACAATATGATGCTATTAAAATTTACTTAAATTTACATTCCAACCGAAAAATACTCTCGTAATGTTTCCTTTATCTTTCTTCCTTTCCAGAACAAGCAAGGACAAGTGGCATCATCTTAATTTCTAAATATCAAAGCGAACCGAGCGAAGATAAATCAGCTGTAAGTATCTTATTAGTTAGGATTATATGATATTATAGGGTTGTTGGCTGCGGCAGCTGTCCTAAATGGATATCCTATTTTTATCCAATAATAATAGTCGCATAATCCTTTTTGTTTGAATGAAAAATATAACAAAATGATGATGAAAGGACTAAGACTAGGGAAGGTGTAAATCTAAAGCGATTAAATTTCAAAATTATTTTTTTGTTTGAGGTGAGGAAATATTGTGATCGAGTTCTGAATCCTCAGTTTTGTTGTTTTTGATGTTGGATTGGATTTTCCGGTAGAAGATTCACTGCTTAACAACAAAAATAAATGCTCGATTTTGAAAGTGCAGAAAATCTTTTATATTTTTTTAAACAAAAAAGGACTATAAAAATACACTGTTCAATATTTATTTAAAAGCTTTTCCTTTTTTTGAAAAAGGTCCTGATTCCGATGAACTTTTAACAAATGCCTGGTTTAAATGACTACCTCGACAAGCTTGGCATTGTGTCACCATCTACACCCAATTTTACGATGATTGTTTCGGATCATATTTCACGAAAAGCTTGACCAACACTGCTGCTGGGTAGCTGAATCTGCTCTGCTTGTTATGGTTTTTGATTAGACCATAAAAACAAAGTTCAATCGGTCGCAAATCCCAGCCCGCCCAAGTCCAAATCCTCAATTTTCGGTCACAAGATATCAGTTATCATGTTTCACTAGTGGTCTCCTTGGAAAGCTCCAATAAAGTATATGGTCGCCGAAATGATAATTATTAAAAACTATTGCGAACAACCAGAACGACAAAAATTCGTATAGGCTGATACCGTCTTTGGCAACTCTATCAAAAACCCTACTCGAAAATCTAGTTTTGCCGCGTTCAACGTCTAAAGCCTGCTTCCATGATTCAATTTGCGACGACTGTCCGAATTTTAAGAACAATCGGCGAATTCGAAAAAGGATTCGAAGGCTTTGGAAAAAATGTGATATGAAGATTCGAGATACGACTACGGCAGGTTTTTTTCTTCCGTGTTCAATATGGAAGTGTTTACTTCTCGTGCAAGCATTTTGCTGCCAGGGTTCCATAAGGAAGTGTCCTCGGTCCGATATTGTATTTGTTGCTAACGTAAAACTCGGATGAAACGGCTATTTGAGCTACTAATACCACAGTCGAGTCAACAGTAAAAAGATTCTAAAATCTTTTAAAAAAAATATGCGAATGGGCAGAGATTTGGCGTCAGATTTTCAATAAGATCAAGTCTTCGTGGTCATCGCAACGATTTGATTTCCAACTCGCCTTGGAAAAAAATTGTCCAATAATACCTTCACTCCAAAAACTCCACTCAATAATTACTATACGCATATTTTCTCTTTAACAAGCTATCCAAATGGAGATGCACCTCATCTCAGAAGATGATTTTTTAACAAGCAGAGAAACGATAACGAAGTAGATTGTCAATTTACTTCAATTCCTTAGGTGCACCATTTCAGCAATAGATGCAGTATTCTCCGTTTTTATTTTTTCAAATAAACATCATTTCGGCAAAAAAGTGTCCTCTTTGGACTCAATTTTGCAATATTTACCAACGTTGTTGAAGCTTAACATTCTGAGATAACTGGGTTCAATAGAGCTAAACAAATTTTGAAATATAATCAAGCAAGCTTTGTGTGTCAATTGACTGCACAAATGTATCCTTGAGAATAGAAAACATCGTCTTCGCTTCTTACAAAAACGTTTATAGTACTTTTTAAAGTATATTAGTTTTTTGACTTTTGCTTTAAAATTAAGACCGTAATTGAATGACTTTTTTTGAAATTACGACTCGATAAAAAAATGTATTTTTTACTTTAAGGAGGTATTCTAGTCTAGAGGCATGAATTTCATGTAATTTTTGAAGTGTCATAAAAAAAGGAAATTAACATTTTTAGCATCCATTTTTTTTATTAATTATTTATTAACATAACAAGAATACAGAAAAGAAAATCAAAAAAGTTGAAAACTTCAAAAATTAGCAGTTGATGAAGTGGGGGTCTCAAAAAATTTAAATTGGCGTGTAGCCATACCCACGATCTTTACCCTCCAAGCAATCTGAAACCAAAAAAAAAAAAAAAAGACTATTTATCGAAAATAATGTCGCAATTTCTGAAACTACACAAAAGTTGCGAAGTTTTTTTTTCACAAAATGGCGACTGTCTAAAAAAAACAATTTTTGTACCACTTTTTTGACTGTTTCGAATTAAAAAAAAAATGAATAGAAATTTGGGGATGGGGATAGTTCCAACATACTTTAGTCTACGAAGAAGATTAAAAATTTCAGGAAAATCTTGGGTATTGTTTTGAAAAAGACAGTTTCGAGAAAAACGCGTTTAAAGTTTCGCGTAAAGTTTTTCGCAGTCTAAGTCATGAAATTATATTGTAGACTTACATTTGTTCAATCTGCCATTCCAGCTTCATGCATCGGACCTTCCTCGACTTCGAAAAAACTATTTTCTGCATTTCTCTCTTCATATCGAGCAGTTGTGGCATCCTTTGATACGCTGGATGCTCGTTGCTCGGAGCGGTCAATCCGGGCGTTGTCTCGTTTCACAGCAAATGAATGAGCTTCCGCGCTAATTTTTATTCCCATAAGCTCCATCATATTTAAAATAGGAATGAAGAATTAAAAAAAAATATTTCCCAATATTTTTATTTCACTCACAGCACATATCTACGTCTACGCAGTTTGAAGGTTAGAATTCAACTTTTAGCAGCTAGACGTAAGTGAACACTAAATATAAAAGATTCAAGTCAAATATGGATTTAGGTAGACGGAGAATCCCTAATGTTTTTTGTTCGATTATTCCTGAACCAGTTTGGATGCCGGTTCAGCAAAATACCGAAATTAATCTGAATTTAAAAAAAAATCCTCTTGTGGATATATTCTCGAATAGTTAAATTTTGAAAGCATAAAAAAATCCATTTTTTTAAATTTCTAGAATAGAATACCCCCTTAAGATGAAAAACTGCATCTATCGAGTGGTAAGTGTTCCTTGTCTGATTATGGTTTTGAAAAAAAAAAATCATCAACAAAAGCCTGGCTTGCTGCACAACTAGCGAAGACAGTTTTTTAGTTCTTATATTGGTTGAGTAGACTAAAATACAAATATTATCTCTTTCTACAGGAAAAGTGTTTTTGCTGATGACACCCCTCGCTGTGTGGCAATATAATGAAATGCTTCTTTTTTCAAAATTAAGTTCTTATTTCATTATATCCTTAACAACAAGCTTACACGTTATAGTGCTTGAAAGTTATAAGGAATGTAGGCTTATAGGATGGTTGAAATGATGTACAATAAATTAACATCTTCACATATTTTACAATGTTTGCAATGTTCAATGTTTAAGTGTCAAACATCATCCTAAGAAAATAAGACCAATCCTTATTTTTATGAGGAGTTTAAACAAGTTTGAAGCTAAAAGCGGCTTAAGCTATGGTTGTGTTCACTGACAATCTTTGCGAAACAAAATTCAATTCATCACAGCATCATAAAATCTTGTTTGACTTTCTTTTGTTTGATATTACTCGAGATATGAAAATCCATCGGCACTGACTATTAAAAGGACTTTCGTTTTCCCCATTGAGAAAAATGAAGCAAGCTTGACACTTCAGTAATGGTTTCTCATATTTACGGATACTTAAAAAAATCTGTTTACACCATATTTGCATCTTCATAAATCAGTTTCATTGAACTTTTTGTAACTTTATGTTTAAGTCAGAAAGAAAAATAAAATAGTAAATATTTTAGGGACGATGGACTTTTACTTTTCTCTGCTATAAATGATGATAGGCAACTTTGTTAATAGCTGCACAACAGCAATGGTTGTAACTTATAACTTTGATTCAGCATTGGTATAATCCTGCAAAAAGTAATCCACTTTAGTCATTACAAGCAGTGCCCCAGCCAGAGCCAAAGGGACTTTTGCCATGACAAAGAGAATGTTCTAAGGAAAAACAGCTGCCAAATTCCAATGATTACTTACATATATGGTCTTCAAGTGGGGGCAAAATTTTTAGGTTTTTGAAAACCAGGCCTGTCTTCTAAACAAGCCTTAGCCGTCTAACGTAGATTTCTCAAAGTTTTTCTTAGTTGTAGACACGGTTTATTGGAAATAAATACATATAACATATAAATGAGTATACAAAGCGAACCCAAAATACATTGTCCTGTCCGAACGTTTTCTTGATTAAAGCAAATAGTTTTCCGACGTTCGCAGTTTCGATAAGCTAAGCAATCATTGACAAAATATTTGGACACTGATTGTCTGTTACTTCATCTGATTTTGAAAGATTGTTTTTAGTTTTTGTAATTCTAAATTTTCTGCTCATCTTTAAACAGGTAATAAAAAAAACAAAAGACAAGTCCAACCAACATAAGAGAAAAACATTATAAAGTGACATTTGCAAAATTATGTGGAAACACAAAATTCTGATATTGATCGCCTCTTAATCTTGGAAAATTTTATTTTATATTCGAACTAGAACTTTAACTAAAGGTAAAAAAATAATTCATGTTTAAAATCCAGCATTCGGAAATTACCTCATGGAGTCATTGGAAGGATTGAATCGATGAGTATTTAAAAGAAATGTGCGCTTCATGCTACGCCGCGCCGTGTTGAAACGGCGCCAAGTGTCATACACTTCCGATTTGATCTTAAATTTTTGATTTAAGGACGTATCAAGCGTTCTCAATTACATTGAGCTCTGGACTCTAAGGTGGCCGTTTCAACACATCCTGCGATATTTCCGACAAAATTCTTTGTTTTCATATATTGCAACTTGTATGAGTTTTAGCATTAGTGTGTTGAAGCATAAAATTATATCAAACGGTTTTGCGCCTCTACTATTAAAGCATCGTTTAAAATTCCCAAAAAAAAAATTGCTTGTTTTCTTTTCACAGGGTACCTTGAAATTGAGCCAATGCTATTGTATGTTATGTAACCCCTTAAAAATATGCCACCGTTGGCATGTCGAATAGGCTGAAATATGTTAATATAAATCTCTCCTTTTGGTAGGAATAAAAGTATTTCATTCAATAAGTACCTTCGTATGAGAAACTGGCAGTAAATTATTTTTTTCTTCTCTCTGTTTTGTTCACATTCATTTTTAGATGTCCAGTTCTGTTGTACCACAATAAAAAATTAATAATGTACTATGCAGGCTAAATAAATTTTTGCATGCAGTACAATAATGCTCATTTATTTTAAAATACCGCACCAACTATAAGCATTATCATGAATTATTCTCAGAATACAAAGTTTTGACCTTTCGGAAGGTTTTTCGATCAATTATCAATTAGAAACATTTTTATGTGAATCTTAACAATGCAAGGACTCACTAAAAAGCACACAAGAAAATGCACTAAGATCACTCCAGCCATTTAGGACGTGACTAACAGAAGAATTTTATACATAAGGGTATTTATTTTGTTTATATTTTCGTAAATTTCATGGCACTTTTAAGTATTTTTTAAATGAAGCCTTATAAAAAACATCCAGAAAAAAAGTGTATGTGCAAGGCATTTCCTAGAGTACTCTTCACAGTACTATTTAAGCTAGCTTAAGCGTCTTTATCACGTTACTAAGTTATTCAGATTAACTTATACAAAATTCATTAAAATAGAAAAAAAACATAATTACAAGTGTCAAAAATATTGTAATTATGTTTTTGAAGAACCCACTTTCTCACCCACTTTTTCCGTTTACTTATGGAAAGCCTTTATGGAAGACATTTTAAGGTTTGACATTTCATGTACATACATACAGTTAACGTCAATGCTACTACAATTTTGTACTGCGGTTCATTTTCAATGAATTGACATAAAGATTTAAGCATTAAATATAACACTAAATATATAGTAACACAGTACATCACACGTATTTTCAAATCTTGTACGATAGAACCGGCGCAAGTCTCTCGATATCTCGAATGCGGTAGTCGCTTTGTGCTATCTAGTTCGAAACATGCTTGTATGTGGAGCTATGAAATCGATGGTGGGTCTTTTCCATGATTAAGCGTAGTGGGAAAATTAAGGCTAAATTCGATTTGTGGGGTGAAAAGTCACAATGATATAAACCGATTTGTGTTTTGTAAAATGGCTTGAGACGTTCTTACATTACACAAGAAATGGCCATGATATGCCACTCAAATCGCTGCGATGAAAGTAACGAATCTAAGTAACACGAATGTTGAATGTAATCGTTGATCCAATTAAGTGAGTCAACCAGAAAAAGATCCGTCGAACAGCACCTCGGCCAAAACGTAACGATTGACAGCTATGGAACTAGTATGTCCTTCACAAATGACTCAACAGTGTAGATCCGAGGGAGTATAATCTAGGCAATCGCTGTGCTTCGGTTTGTGAAAGCACAACTAGGATCAAAACTCTTAACACGAACAACAAAAATACTGCTCTACAAAACACTGATTTTCCCAGTCCTGCTTGATGCTTCAAAAGAACGAGAAGACCGAACCTCCGGGTCAAGGATCGTGCAATTGCGGCCGCTGGAAAGCTTGCTTTAATCAACTGGAAGTAGCGTGCTCAGGATCGTCAGGACTCGAGGATCCTCCAGCCTCTGTTCCTCCCAGGATCGCTAGTCTTTTAAAGGAAATGAAACCAGGATTTTTTCCCGTCACAGCTTTGTTTTGTTCTGCTTTATTAGAACAAGTGAAAATAATTATTTTTTTAATTGAAATTTTTTGCAATGACTTAAATCCAAATCAAGTGGCCGCAAAACTTGAAAATATACAAAAAATTTGAATTCCGAAAGTCGGACCCACTCTGCAAGTACTTCCAAATAGGAAGTTAAAATACATGAAACGCTTTTGTCGACCTATCGTAAATATAAGCAAGCTATCCTTGCAAGTCCTTGCGTTAAATAAGCATTGTTTGTGCTTCGCTAATCGAAAATTACACATTCCACGCACGTCTCGTTGTTTTTCGTTTCATTTTCCAAATGATTCAAGAGAATAATATTTGGAAAAAAGTGTGAATCTAAGTGGTAAGAAAATGGCCACTTGTGTTGACAACCACGTCTATGTTCGAGATCCACCTTGCGTGCAGAAAATAGTCATTAAGGCAATTACGTACGTGTGGAGTTAGACATGCGTGGAAAATAATTGCTTTTGTTGTTGTTTATATATTTATTTATTTTTGCTATATTAACCATTAATTAATTGACCAAACTCTCACCGGCTTCACAATGGAACTTTAATGAAGGTTAATTGTTAATGCTGTCCTTAATTCATTTTGAGTGTTGACCAACAATTAACCAAATCATTAAACAATTCAAATGTTGTTTTCGCAAAAAAAAGAAAACGTGTCAAAATTGATCCTTGACACAAATTCCGTGTTTTTTGTGTGTTTTCACCACAAAATGTTTATGTTAACGCAGGGACTGTTAAATTACGAGTATCTGCAATAAAATGATTCTATGGTGACGCTCACATTGGAAAATGCGAACCAATCTTGAACCCTTCGTTGTTGCGTTTAGAAAAAAAAATCCCATACTCGTCCTAACCTTGGCGATTGGTATTTTTCGAAAATCTCCTTTCAGACATTTTACTTTTTTTTTTTTTTGAAAAATCGAAGCGAACAATGGGGGACGTAACGGAGAGCTACGGAGGCATAAAATATGTCATAATATGACTCTACTATCACCATCGTCCCAAGGCCCCCTGAGGCTCACCGCTCGTGTGCCCAGGAAATGTTGTAAATTCGATATATATTGATTTTCCATTTTCACTGTAAAAACACAAACACAAGGAAAAACAAAATATATAAGTATCTATGTGTGCACATTTGGAAAAAAAAATAAAGAAGAGGGGGGTTAATCTAACAAACTGCGTTGCCATTCTGGTATAGGAGTACTATGTAGCAACTGCACGTCGGGGAGATTCCTTCTGCTCGTTTTGCCGTGTTTAATATTTATGTCTTTGTGCCCAGGTACTTGGGGGATTTTCGCCACCAGCATCGTGCCGCCACCGCCGCCCACATAGTCTTACTTGACACCAAAATGGGGATTTTAAAACCAAACAAACCCGAAAATGATGTTATTGAAAATGCATGAGAGCATGAGGTTGTTGAAAATGCACGAGAATTGATGTGGTTTTTTTGGTTTCTGGTTATTGGTTGGTTCCTGGATTGTTCCAAATGGATAACCAGGTGCTTGACATGCTTACCCACTGAAAGTAGTTTTGTGCAAAGAAAAAAGAAAAAAATTGGAGGTGTGAATTCGTGCTAGGGCGTCAAATGTGTCCCCAGAAGTATCCTAATACAATGTCTTTGCAAATGTATTGGGTTGAATTTGGGACTCCAAAGGTGTGTCAGTCACATTTATGTTATCACTTTGTTAGAATCCGACTGTGTGGATGGCATATGAGCTAAGGATGTGTGAATATATTCCAAAAGATGCAGATGTTTAGGGCTTAAGGACTGTAGGCATTGAGTAAATTTGACAGTAAAGTTTTATGTTCATCGACGGTTGCCATTATAAATTTATTTTCAAATACTTTGCAAAGTTTTTGGGGGCTTGGTTGTTTTACATTTATCTAAGAGTTTATGTGTTAAGTGAATTGAATTAAGTTTTTAGAGTAAAATGATTTAATATGAAATGCTTTTGTAGATTGCTTAGCAGAACTACCTTACCTGGAGAAACGTAAGATTGGGTTTGATAAATTGAGCAAAATTAAACTCAAATATGCTTTCGAATTGAAGACTATCCTTCTTGTTTTTGCTTTTACTTAATTATCAACTCAACTGTGTTTTATGAAGCTGTGTTCTAGTTATATAATTTTTTCCTGCTTCACAGTCTTGGGCTCGATTAAATCAGTCGGTAAGATTAAGTTGTCATTATAAACCCTAGCTTATTCCTTGAATTGGTAGCTTGATCTTCTCTTTGTCCATGAATATGGTGCTCATTTAACTATTTTTTTTTTATTTCGAACTCGACGTGTTATATTGTTATGCATTTTCTTCCTATTAAACCGTTTGCGTTTATGGCAGCATTTTATTGACTTTTGACGTCGAAACTCTTTCTTTTAAATACTCTCTGCAGTCTCTGGATATTTCCAGTACACTGACACGTCAGACTGAGACTTTTATTGACCGAACTGACTGAAAAGAGGTTGCATTTTGTCAGCTTGCTTGTTTGAGGCCCAGGTTCACCCAAGATTATAACGCCATCCAAGAAAGTACTTACGTCCTCTTTATTGCGGCCATCTGCCACTCGGTGTTTAAAATGACTCATGAAGCGAGTATTTTGAAGGCTTTATTCACTTTGCTAGTGAAGAAATGGACTGCTTGGTTGGATTATTCATCCAATTTTTTCTATCAGTACTCTTTGATTTTTCGCTTGAATACCTCAGAGGCGACCACATGGCTAGTTTCGTAAAGCGAATAGGTGCAGCATTTCAGTAATTTTAAAAGCGATCGAGCACCTTTCCATGAACGCAATTTAGAAACGAAATCCGCCAATTTTTAATGATTCTTATAGCACATGGAAAACCGGAACCCCTATAGAATCACTTGATGTCCGTCTGCCTGTTTGCCACGATCCTCTTTCTCAGAAACACGTGAAGGTATCGAGTTGATCCGGTCTCTTAAAGCTGGTCATAAATCAATCTTTTAGATCAAATCGTTTCTCGTGATGGACGAACCATTGACACACCGAGAAGTTTGAACGTCGGCCTCTAAGTCGTCAACGGTATTTGTTTTATAAGCAAAAACGTATGTTTTGACAAACCCAAACAAAAGCTTTCAATTCATTTGGCTTAATAAACCAATTGAGAGGTCCATTTCTTTATATGATGCTCTATATAAGTGATGGTGAGACCGATGTATGAAACGTTGCTCCATTTCTTGAAACCATAGCTCACTCAAGTTAAAGTCTTTAACTTCTGGCAATAAAAAATCAGTTATCAAGCTTAGTCACTGCTCTTAATTGGCCTCAAAGTTTCTTTCATTGGCGTCTCTATGATCGCATCTGAATTTTTCAAACCTCAAAAATGGCCATTCCGTTGATTTACGTCGAGTCTTCTTTAAGCTACAATAGAAGCACACAGTAAGGCTCGAGGCACGCAAGCTAAAGACATACTCGTGTAATCAATGGTAAATAATAAAAAAATTTAAATAAAAAAATTACGTATACGCCGCCGAAATGGATTTTTCATACAAAAAAAAGTTACGTATACGCCCTCGAGTGTATTTTCCTTCCCATAAAAAAGTTGCGTGCACAACCCGGTGGAGTGGAGGAACCTGCTCCGTCCATTCTTTTATTCGTTTAACTGTTGTAACTTTGAACCCTTATTTATATGAGACAAGGGAAGAAGGCAAATAACTTTAATCCCCTTTGACGCACAGCAAGCATAGAGCGTGTTGTGACTGAGGAGTAGCTGAGCATAAAAAAGGTCCTTTCTCCCCATGTCGCATTACTGTCACACGCATCTTCTCACTCGTATCCAACAGCAATTGTGCCTACATCATTATATAAATTATTTGTGTTGAAAGAATTTCTAGTAAAAAATACAGCACATCCATGCATATTAATTCTTTCGTCCTTTTGTTTATTTATTTTATTTTTTTTTTTTGTCTTCATTTTGAATGAATAATTGTTTAGACATGACGGGAAATGTTTAGTGACGCTAACCAGATGGGCGTTTATGTGACAAACAATAGCACGTGCCCAGACTGGCAATCAGAATTCTCATGCAAATTTTGTTTTCTTTAAATAGACCCTGCAACAGTAAAGGATCTATACAGTTTTTTGATTGGATTTTTGATACTGAATAGAAATGATAACTCGAATATAATACACAGAAAATTTCCTCCCATATCCGGAAGTCTTTATTATGTTTTTTTTTTTTTTGTTGTTTAAGCTTAATCCTTCCCAAGGGATTATAACTACCCTTCTTATACGGAGGCTGTTCGATAAGTCAGTGACTTTCATGCGAGATAGTGCTCGGAGTATTTTTTGTTTTCTAAAGTCTTTGTTACTTTCTTGGTAAAAAAAAAAACAAAACATATCCTTTTCGGGTAATCGAAAGAAATTTGGTTTGCGAAATTTTTGTAAAAATTGGAGAAAAGTATTAAAACCATAACAGAGACTGAAGACAAAAAATGTTATGTTTCAGCACAGAAAACAGAAAACACTTAATGCCGAGGACATTTAAATGACATCATTAAGGCGTTAATTAGGAACTAAATTCACGATATTTTGTTGGACGATTGCCGCGCCGGTTCAAGGTGATTACGATCGCTGATTTTATTGGCCAGATGGGTGGTTTGCTGACGGTGGTCCTAAAACGAGTTTGGGTAAAGATTTTAAAATAGAATTGGAAACTATTCAAATGCAATTCAAGTGAATTCTTGGGGCGTTACGTAATAGTTGAATCTTGTATGCGCAGTCAGACAAACGGGAGACTTCTGCAAACGAAATTACCCAAAAAGGTAAAGAATTGAACCAACGGCCGGAAGAATGTAAAACGATAACCGGAAGGTAAACTAAAATTTATCGAAAAATCGGCCAATTGTGCCGCTTCATCACGATAATGCACAGTAGCAACAGCAAAATTAGCTGAATTTTTATACGAACTACTTCCTCATCCACCCTATTCTTCAGATTTGGCTCCTTAAGAATGAAGAATTATAATTGAAGAAATGGAGAAACCAATGTGGTGTGGAAGGATTGAAAAAATTAGTATAATTGCTTAAAGTTTATCGCGCTGAAAGGAGACTGTTTTTTCTTTGATTTCGGATTAAGTATTCTTGACAATTAACATAGAGATCCTATAAATGTTTTATACTTTCCAAGTAAAATATATTTTCATACAAAGAAATGGTAACAAGCATCGCAATCTGAAGGCAAACTACGGGAAAAAAACCTTCAATGTAGGATAATAACAATAAAAAATAAAAAAACACTAAATTTATGGAATCAACAGATAAATAGACATTAAATAAATAATTAAGCCAAAACACATATGCTAATAAATGGTAATAAATAAATGTATAAATATATACTATAACTAATGAATAAATGACCTGCTGATGTTTACAAAAAAGCTAGTTATATTTCGAAATATAAACATTCCAAACAAACTTACGTACAAATTAAGAACTCATCTCTTTTGTCGCAAAAATTTCGTAGGCTATAGTCCATGATTTTCAGACAAGTTTAAAGAAATAAAAAAAAAGTATATAGACAAACGTTAAATTAAATAAATAAAAAAATAGTTAAGAAGAGCAACACAATATTAATAATACCACAATTAAACTTATTTGAACTCCATGAAAAAAGCAAGTGTTTTTATCTTTTATAAATTCACAAATTATTATTATTTTATTTTCTGTATTGACCGACGGATTTGGTTGTCGAACTAAATGTTTTTTAAATATTATTATTTATTCTAATGGAGCAGCCCAGCGACCGGAATTCTGCTAAGGTTGCGGTTGGCGATCCCTCATTGGCGAAAATGTGTGCGTTCGCTCAATTGCCTCAATTGTTGACAATTAATGTCTATCATTCATCTCCGCATGAACCTGAGCGTTATCCGTTAACTCGTACTCTGTAAGACAGGATCAAGAAACTTAAGCATTTATCAGAAGTATATCAGAATACCGACACTAGGGCGAGAAGTTTTTTTAAAGTTTGGCAAATCATTTTTGAAAAATTGTTCTGCTTGAGTTGCAGTCTTAAAAATGACAACATGTACCACTGGCGCACGTTTGACATCCGTAGAGAAGGATGGATTGAAAGAAAACCTTATGTAATTAAATTTGAGTCTTCTACATAGTAAAGACTTCTTATTTATAATATTACTCTTTTAAGTTTCTTAAGCCACATGGTGTTTAAAATTGATTTCCTTGTCGTTATGGATTCCTAGGTCTTTGGCGCTGTCTTCCAAGCTTATGTCAAATCCGTTGAAGTTTATGGCGCTGCTCGAAATAAAGCAAGGAAAAACAAAAATAGTTTGCATTTTTCCAGCGCTCAGTTTGAAGGAACTCTCCAAATTCGTCTCAATATTCAGACTAAAATGATGTAAAGAAAATGTTGCTCATCAACGGCGTATTTTGCTTCAAAGTAACTGACTTATCGAACAGCCCAGCAGTAGAATACTGATTTGTTTTTTTGTAGTTGATAAGAATGGGGCTAAACATTTCTTATCGCATCGTTTTCGTAACCTTCGTTTCTGCAGTTTATTATATGCTGACATGTACAAATTTTGTTTTTTTAAAGAAAGAGTCATCACTCTGGTACCATTGTCATAAGTTCACAATCGAGTAATTGACACAGAAAAAGTTGACAGAGTATTCACTCTATGACGGCTAAATAGACAGTTTGCTGGTCGCGCCAATTTCATCCAATTTTCATGTATTGAATGGACCAGATGCGAGAGAGAAATAAAAGTTCAAAACTAATTCTGGAATTTAAGACTGAATGATAATGACTGGATGTTGTACTGACTCGATTTTCGAATTTTTAATTTTAAACTTTTTGAATGTTAAATCAGTAAAATCGATTAGTGTTGCAAAGCGGGGGTAGCTTCAATGCTCTGGGCGCATTAGGGTTAAGGCCGTTCCTCGTGCATAGTTTGGTTGAGTCATTTTTGAAAATAGTAATCTGAATTGACTGTCAAGATCATGTGTTTTAACATTGTTTGGTTTTTGTGAATTCCAATTGTCCTTTTGAAAAGGAATGGACATTATTATCAAAAGATTCTGGGCGTTGCATTGTGTCGTGGGCTGATCTTGTTTTATATTTTTGAAGATTGCATTTTCCGAAAAGCTTCGATGTCTTCATGAAGGAACTCCTGCTTATTATTCAAAGCCAGATTTCAATAGTGCAATTAGCAAATATGCGTCTCGAAATATACAAAAAATAACACATAAACACAATAAAGTCAGAGTAGACGCAGAAAGAATAAAACCTAAAAGCGATGCAAATTAAGTGCGAAAACAAAATGCTGTGATTAAAACTCAATCGCAACCAAAATATGCGTCAAACCAAAAGTATTGATCCGTGGCTTTGCACCGTTTACAGGACCCATACCAATTTTCAGCACCGTCGCGTGCTTTAACTATTCCATTTCACTTACAAAAGACTCATTTCTAAATGAAATGGATAAATGGAGGGTTTCCTGAAAATCAGTCACACTTCCGCCGCACATAGATACGAGCAAACTAACACAACGAGTTCGTCGAATTGCCGTAACTTGATGTACATGTATGCATGCATACGGAGAAGGATGAAACCACACAATATCCTGGTTGGCCACCGTTTCGCCATTTAAGCACAAGGATAAACAAAAACAAGGACAATATGCAGTGATGTGAAATTATTTCCGGAAAATTTAGAGAATCGACTAAAATGGAGAAGCAACCAAACAATAACAACAATGAGAAAACATAACAATAACAACGTCACTAGCAGATGCTGGTCATGCTGCTTCAGTTGTTTTGGCATCCTGCTGGTGCTGCTGTTTGTCGCAAAATTTAGTCCGTACTCGAATCGCAACAACAAACATAGTTGTTAACATGTTGTGTCCAGAGAGGAAAAGTATCCATGGCCCAGTCGTATAGTGTGTCCCAATAACTAAAGGAAAACAGGAAAAAACTTTTCCCATGAAAATGATTTCAGATATCTGAGTACTCATATGTTATCGAAGCGTTACGTTCGGCATCGTAATAATATTTTAGGTAGTCAACCTAATATGCCTCTGTTGGGACTTCAATGTCGGTTCTCAATGGGGTTATATGAATTTGGCATTGTTTTCGCAAATTAAAAGGGATTGTTAAACTTAATATGATTCCTATTGGTTTATGATGGCAATGAAAGTTGATGTTGGTGACCATGTGTCGTAAACTGGCAGTAGTTCCTAGACCAGATCATGTTCAGAGCAATGCGCACAGTATAAGCGCTGCAGAAGAGGGACTTTTGTTTTACGAAATTTAGTATTTTTTAGCTTCTATTTTTAAGAACCAATCGGAACTAGCAGTTGAGATTACAGTAAATTAGTATGTTCCAGCCTTGCGAAAGGTTTCAATCTTTGGTAAGATAAATCTATTGATTTCATCCGGAATAATTTAAAGTCATTTTGCTTTAAAAAAAACCGGGACCATTTTTTGTAAATCAGTAATTGGTGCATTAAATTTAAACCAGTCATTGAATTAAGTCAAATAATTGCATTTTTTCAATAACAATTATGAATTCTCTTCATGTTAGCTGAAGTCCGCAGTGAATTCATATAAAATCAACTGAAGTCACTGAAGTCAATAGAAAGAATTGATTTTTTAGATCAGTGGGCTGCGTGGAGAATGAGCTAGGCTATATGCTATATTATGATCCTAAGCACACAATAAATTCAATCGCAGCTTAATTACATTGGCAAGTAACAGGCAAACTGGCAAATCCCACAGGCCGGCCAGGAGGCACCAGAGAATGAGGGAAGAAGAAACTTATTACAGTATAATGTTGAAGTAAATCCTAAATCTACTTTGAATGAAGTCAATTCACTTTAGTTGAGCTTACTAACTAGAATAGGATAAAAGTAAAGCCACTTATGCAACTATGACAACAAATATGAATTCACCACTCATTTCAACTTTCCTTACGTGAATTCAATTGACTTCCGAAACTGATTTCATACGATTGAAATTGCTGGGTATAAATTGCTTCAAAAGAATGGTGATTTAATTCTTTTTGAATGACAGTCTTTTTCTTATTCAGTTGTGTCTAAACCAAAAGTTTAGATTGTTTGACTAAAATTCCGTAAATGCATTCCCAAAAGAAAAAAAAAAATTTCAAGACAAGTATACGACCTTTTCGATAGAGCTCTCGAACTTCGGTTGCAGAACTCTTATATCGATCAGGCTACGAAGACAAGGAGTTCCAGCAGCTTTCGTTCAAATTAATATAGATATGTATGAGGAAAAGTCAAAAAAATTAAAGTTATTACAGCACCTGTGTCTCGTTATACTATATGAGTATTTGCCATAAATTGTTGTACTTGAGGATATACTTAAAGGAAAAGTTAAAGAAAAGAGACTTATCCAAAAGTTCATTATATCTTGGTGACGATGGAGTGCATGAAACACAGAATCAATGGTTCCTGCCATTATCACTTGATCTTCCTTGAAAAATAATTAATATCCTCAAAGGTAAAAGGAAAGCTTTGCTTACTTTACTTAACGGACTCCCGACCCGAGAATAGTCTCTGTCTAAGACCACGCAATCTGAGCGCTCTGTCATCCGCGATCGATTGGTCCTTAAAACTGATGTTCGGTCGTCCTTGTCATCTCGAACCTGAGGGCCGTGATTCGAAGATCTTCTTCGCTGGAGCCAGTGTACTCAACGCATTGAGACCTTTTGAACTCACATTAACCAATTATTCGACGAAGAACTTTTTTTGTTCAAAAGTAAAAGACATTTCGTCTTCCGAGTGCGGATTTAAGCTTCCTATGGTCAGACTTCCCCGAACCTCCACTAAGGTGTCATTCGTTTGTTTCCTCATTTACTTTAAGACCAACTCGTTTCGCGTGTTCTCCAATTACTGCGAAAGCCTCTATGACGGCACGCTGTGAACGACCGATGATGTCGACATCGTCTGCATATCCCAGCAGGTGGACAGATTTGTTGAAGATAGTGCCTTCCGTGTTTACACTTGATAACGCATCTCTTTGCCGGAATCCGGCGCATATTTGGAATAGTTCGGAAGAACTTCTTCCAATTGCAAATTGCACCGCAGGTTTCTAGCGTCACGCGGCATATATAGCTGGATTAGTTTTCCCGGGATCGTGGCTCTTCTAGCTTTGTGGGTTTCAAAACGATGAATGCGAGATGGCGAGTCTCGACTTGAAATTCGTTGATCTTTGCCATGATTTACCTGAGTGTGAATTTTTGGTAGACCGTCGAACGTCGCCTCACTGATACGTTGCAGAAAGGCATCAGATTTTTACACAGTACATTGGATAGGATCTTATATGCGACATTTAGCATTGATATGCCCCGATAATTCGCACAAGACATAGGATCACCATTATCGAAGATGGGGCATATAGAGCTAAGATTCCAGTGAACGGGCATGGCTCTATTCAACCATACTTGGCTGATAATTTGGTCTGTGCACGCTACCAGGGTATCTGTAAAGCTGTAAACCCCCGCTGGTAGACCAGAGCTCAAGGCCGGCGACCTGGTTAATCTTCAGCTTTTTGTTATCTGAGAAAAACCTCGTCTAAACTGGAAAAGAAATGCGTTCTGTATTGACTGGATGCAGAATCTCTTCTTGCCCTTTATCTGTCTCTGCCTGTTACCCATTAAGCAGCTGCTTAAATATATCTACTATTGCTGCGCTTCGGTGGCAAGGTTCCCTTCTATGTTTAGAAAAGCATGTATGCCGTACTTGAAGCTAGCTGCAAGCTGCTTGGCTTTCCTGAAAAACATCTTGTGTTGTTCCTATTGCGGGACCCTTCGATTTCCTTGAGAGGCTCAGTTTGCCCGCTTCTTTTGACGCAGGCTGTTTTTTTTTTCCTCCCTTCTTCTGGCACGGAACTCTTCCCTCGCTGTCCTTCTTTTGCTTATGCAATTCTATGATCGTCGTTCCCCTTTGGCTGGAGAAACATAGAAAAAGTTTGAACTCAATTTACCAATAAGTGAGATGAACTAGCTTCGTATGACAGTAGTGGTGACAAATTTGATCAAATGAGTAATACAAATATTCCAGGCCGCCTTCACAAATCTAAAAAAAAAAGTTATCAAGCAGTAACGGCCTTCCCCTCAGCATAATAATTCTTAAGAAAATGGCATTTGACGATTCACCAGATTTACAGACGATAAAAGAAATAAAATAAGCCTCCCTGCAAGACACATGTTAATGTCTTGTGTCTTTCTTGACGTCTATCAAGCCTTTGACCAATTGTGACATGAAGGCTTGAGGTTCATTTTAGTCAGTTGGGTAGGGCAGGGAAGAGGTTCATGAAGTGTCTTTGCCTCTGATTGTACTTATGGTTCACAAGAGCTACTCGTCAAGAGGAAGGCACACTTATGGGTGCGTTGGTGAAAAAAAAATAGCATTTGAGCTCCCTTTAATTTTCAAATGCAATTAAGCATACATAAGTATATAAGAGCTTACAATTAACAGCTTAATTTCTATGACTAACAAATTGTTTTTATGCAAGCAAATGCTATGGTATAAAACTTTGAGGGGTAAATTAAGTAAAAAGCCCATAAATTTCAATCTTTCAAAACAAAGTTATGGGAGCTTCTTCAAAAAAACTAATGTCTATTTGAAACAAACACATCCTCAGAGATTTGAATTTTTCCACCGCGGAGGACGTCATGATCGTTGAATTAATAATATTTTCAAAATCTTGGGGGCGCAAGGACAAATTACCGCATTTAGTGTGAGTACAAAAAATAGGGCCCCTTCTTCCTAAGAAAACGCACAAGTCTTACTGACTCAGAAAATGGGAAAGGAACGCTGGTCACAGAACGGTCTATAGATAGAGAGATTTAAGAGGTATGAAGAGATCTGAGGTAGATTAAATCAACAAAATTACTTGGAAAGAATTGAACCTTGAAAAGCTCCTTGAGGCAGACCATGCAAGGCAGAACTCCGATAAGTTTTAAAGCTTCGTTTTAGTTTAACCTAGCTTGGATCAAAATAAAACGATTGTCCAATTTCCAGCAGAGAATATCAGGGTTGAGGTTGTCAAAAGTCATCGAGGAATCCAGAAAGCAGAATGATAGCAGTGGACACCCTTTATGGAATACGCGTCTAATATCTTCTAAGGTTCTGACCAATAATGTGAGGTGTTCTTAAATCAAATTCGAAATAATTACGAAGTGACTTCGATTTGTCAAATATCCTCGAGAACATTAATAAAAGACCACCTTCCAGTTCAAATGCTCGTGGATCTTTAACAAACCTGGCAAGATACTAGTTTAGCTGAGGTCACTGGGGTTGTATTTTTAAGCTGTTTTTTTTACTATTGGTGAATGTCACGCTGCATCCATTCATGAAAGTAACATTTAAGGTAATCTTATTAAGATGGTATGATTAAATTTATAGTTGCCGTCATCGGGTTATTTTTATTGTAAAAACATACGAGCTTCGAATCTTCCTTTTGACTGTGGTCATTTCAAATGCGTCGAAGACTGGAGTATTCCAACAAGAAAAAAATTCAGGATTTGCCAAAAACACTCACCCAATCTTTCTGAGCTTTATTTTTAATAAGAAATGACATCATTTCATTATTATTTTATTGGATCTATTTTCCATTATTTTTTGAAGTATTCATTGCTGATGAACATTCTGGTTCTTTTATTCGTTTTGGTGATAATTTTGGGCACTCCTGTAGGAAATACGCAGCCATAAGGCTCAAAGAAGAAAATATTGAGTGGTCAACTCGGACGGACTTGCTTACAGAAATTCAGAAATTCATATTCAGTCACCAGTGATCAATCTGTCGCTGTTAAAATCATTTATCATGATTGTTAGTTATTAATCGTATGTGCAACGTTCCCGACAAAATAATGACCGAAGAAAAATCGAATGTAATTGCCGCATCCTTCTGTCATAGTGGCACAAATTTTGTTGTTTTCTAGTCATGGCGATCGATGATACGTGACGCACTTTTATTTCGTTAAAAAGGCTCGAACGTTTTATAAAGTTCAATGTTCATACTGCTTTCAAATTTATCGCATTCATCAAATTTTAATGAACTTTTTTTCATTAAGGGCGATGAAGATTTAAACTTTCTTGTCAAATTGAATTGGTCTTGCGTCGGCAAACATGACAAACATAAAACTCGAGTAACAACGAGGGTTTCCAATTAATGAAAAACAAGGCATCGAACTGCTGCCATGTCTGTAAATCTTTAACGGGTGCGAAGCAATAAAACAGCCTTGCGAATCTAAGTCAGATCAGTCGCCACTTATGGGAAATCATCGCCATCATCATCCAAAGCCGAGTGAGGCAAGCAAGCAAACAAGCAGGCTCTTTGGTTTGGTTATTTGCGTTTTGCCACTGTGTGCCCCAATAAATTCACAGTTATGTTAATCTTCTTCTTATGATCCAATTTCGAACTTTGACTACAGTCTCGAAATATCTAATTAAATATTCAACAACAACAGCCTACGAATGATGCCCCCATTATGCCAGATCTCGCGTACAGCCTACAACAAGACATTCCCGAAATCAGATTGCCGCTAAAACACATTTTTTACGACAGACAGGAATCTTTCGTATTCGTCCTTTTTTTGTGTTTCTTTTTTTTTGAAAATCTAATGTCCATCTGACTCCCATGTGGCAGAGGGATGGGGCAGAGAGCAATAGAAAATTCGGGTGTTACTGAGAAAAGATTTGTTTTATTCGACGTCAGCAAACATGGAACACAGAGAGAGAGAGAGGAACCTTTGCTGCTGCTACTATCACATTCATTCGAGGATGCCCGTCAATAACAAGCAAATGGCATTTGATGTTTATGTCTATCACATGGAACGCAAATGTTCGCAAAAGATACCCCTCTTTTTTTTATTTTTTGTGTGTGTTTGAGCAAAAGAAGGATACTATCCGAGATAAATTATTGCTTGGGATTGAACGAAATTGGGTTGTGTCATTTGTTATGGGCCGATAAAATGTTGAATTAGATTGGAATGCAGTAGAATATAGCTGACAAACGCAGCATGGCATAAAGTCCTAGCCACCTTTTTTATCATACATAATTCAAATCGAATTGAATGAGTGGAAAAAAGTAATGCGAAATAGTTTACTAAATAATTGACTGAGGGTATTTTAAAATGTCTGGAAATATGCTTTCGTATGCAATCCGAATCGCAAAAATGGATCAGGATATTAGAATGTTGGAGAAGGGCATTTAAAAGTTACTGAAAACATTTTAATCCTTCATAGTTCCAGCTAAAAAGTTTCATTTTAGTGAACGAAACTTGATTGGATTTGGATTCCTGATATTTTTAAAGTCTTTTACGCATAAAGTCACAGGCAGTCGAACTACTTGCGGAGCTCCTAAAACAACACAGAGCGGATATCACCGAAGAGATGCGATGGAATGGCTCAAATAAAAAAGGATGAAAGGTTCTGACGATTGCTACAAGGAATAAAATTAGAGTTCATATGGATGTGCATCACTGATTAAAGGCAGACTTAGGCCGAGAGTCTCGAGAATTTGGTATGTGAACGGAAGTTTGAAAACTATCGTCATAAAGGCTAAATTTGCCTACATAAAACTCATCGTTGCATATGCATTAACTAAACAAAAGAATAAGGCTCCAAGAGCTGCTAAGCTTACCTACAGGACGAATTCTCTGCATTCATTTGATACTCGGCTGTCTCAAGACCAACAAACCTTGTTGGATGTTGGATTGGACTGTTGCAGCCAGGAGATTTTCAGGACCCTGAGCTATTGACTTGAAGACTCCAGCTGGTATTCTCCGCTAATATGGACTGGAAAGTGACTGAAAAAACGAGGATTCCATTTCGAGTTGATCTCGGGAATTGGGCACAGTCGGAACCACTTTGCACTTCAATTTCCATAAAGGTCTTTGAAAACATTTTCCTAAAGTCGGGTTCAAAGGAGAACTCAAACCAGCTGATCACACACAATGTCTGAAAGAAACTCGTTAGGAAGCTTGATATTTTGGTTCCACATGAGTTGAACAAAATTCACTTAACGAAGTGCATTACCGCCTGCGATTCGCATAGTAAATAAAATGAAACCGACGTTTTTTTTAAACGACACATCACATTACATTAGTCAAGATCTTGGTTTAGGCTTAAAAAGGAGCCAACACAATCCACCTCGAAAGCTGTTATCCACCAAAAGAAATTGTTGCTCTCAATTTTGATGGGATTTGAAAGATGTGATGCATTATGAGCTATCAACACCTGGGCAAATTAAATACAGCGATCTACGAAAAATGGCCAGAGTTGGTCCATCGAAAAGGTGTAACTTTTACCAGGATAACGCTTGGCCACATATGTTCATCTTTTGTCACTCGCCAACAATTTTTAGAATTTGGTTGGGAATTTATGTTACATCAACCGTACAGCCCTGAACTGGCGTCATCAGATTGCCATTTATTTCGATTTTTTCAAAATTCTTTGGACGGTAAAACTTTCAATGATATATGAGGCTGCGGAATTGCAATTGACTATGACTTTTCCCGATGAAGATCAGTGATTCTATGAGCGTGGAAGAGTTGTCTGAGACATGGAAAAATCACATCGAACAAAATGGAAATAAATGATTGGTTATTCGTTGAATCTAAAAAAATTGTATTATTCATCTAAACAAAATCGCCAATTACATAGTTGCCAAGCTGATATTTGCTACAGCTTGGGGTGTCATTGGGCTTCGCTTTCTCGACCGTTTTAGTGAAAGGATTGCACTGCCGAACGATGTTGACTGATTCATATTTTTGCCTAAAATTGATGAACGTGGATGACAGCAGAATGGCGCCACAGGCCACACAAATGATTTCTTAAAATGCGGACTTCTATTACCCACCGAAAAAGGCGCTCAAGATAAAAAGCTTACGCAAATGTTAGTTCTAGACTTAAATAAAAATACCGTCACTTTTTCCTTTAGATAGCCCACTTATAGTAAAATTATACCTCCAATTGAATGACTCTATAGAATTGATGTTTGATTCCAAACCCAAGAAACATAAACGAAAACCAAACAATACAAGCGAGGTAATATACTCTTCATTCATCTTGACGCAATTACATCCCATAGGAGCAAGAATATCCTTGCTTGTAACAGTCCTGTCCTGTCGTCAGCTCACCATTAAACGGCACGCGACAAATGCGGTTTGACTGAGGTACTTATCCGCCTAAGGACCAAAGACCAAAGACAATTTCCAATAAGGAACTTAATTGCTCGCTCCTTGATGTTCAAATTTACACAAGTGATTGATTATTTGAAATCGTATTTCAATAGTGTTGACTTTTGGCTTCGGCTAATTAGTTATTCCTTTTCAACGAAAAGGATTCCAATCGATTCCTAATTAAATACTCTTTCTATTTGCAGCCTCACTCAGATGTGTCCATGTTGAATACCCGTAACTGGAAATGCAGTGAATTTGTTTATATTTTTAAAATCAGGAATGTAAAACCTTTTAGTCCGAGGTTGGGAACAAGTGACAAAAAGAAAAACAAATTGCATGCGCATTTAAAGGACAACGTGCCATTGTGTAGACATTCGAACCGAGAGTCAAATCGAACACGTGCTCGATAACACAAGCACGTAATCAATATTTAGCTGCAATGCAAAGCAGGTCAGCAGGGAAAGTCTGTCACTTCTGAACAAAATTGGAAAAACAAACGTGTCCGTTAAAAGAAAAGGATTCGTTCGAATATAGCATCATATGATTTTGCTTTTTTATTAAATTTAAGTGAAGGGGAAATAAATCGTATTGAAGATGTGCAGAATTCATGTCAGCAGCATTTCCGATGGCATTTCAATTTGCGGAAGGAAACTTGTTCTGAAAGTAGAAAAATAAAAGTATCAGCTGGACAGGAATGAAGAGATAATTTGGTACAATATCAATCTTCGTTTGGAAGTGAGTTGTGTTAAGCTTGATGCTTACAGAGTGTGTAGATTTAAGCCTGAACGAAGTAAGAAATGACAGATATTTGTTGTACAAAAATTAGAGTTTAATGTGCAAAATTTATAGAGAACTAAGTCCAAATCACGGTGTCCATCTTAACAGTTTATACGCCGCCGTGGAAAATGTTGGTCTTGACCAAATGAAGCCGTTTGTTCATCGACGGTAAACAAGATAAAAATCAACTGGAAGTTGAACAGAATTTTCTAACCTCATAGTTCTCCTGAGACTCCAATTTATCCCGAATTAAGGAGCTGCACGGCACTAGCAATCTCTAAATTTGGCCGAGATCGAATAATTTGACTTCTTTCGATCACTTTTGTGGTCAATATCAAGTATACGATTTAAATACCAAAATTTGCCGACAAGTAAACCGACTTTCGGTACGCTTTTGTTGACATAGAGCCCGCTAAGCTGAAAAATATAGCCAAGAATTGGATTGATGTCGGTGGTATATGCCCAAATTTGTTTTTAGACTCATAGTACATACCATAGAATTTACGCTGCATTTTTTTTTTATTTTAAGGGTTCCGTACCCAAAGGTTGCCAACGGAACCGTATTTCAAAGCCTCCACCCTCCGTCTGTCCGTCCAACCATCCGTTCGTCACAAGGATATAAATATCTTTTGAATCATATAAGAAAGAAACCCTCAACAATAATCAATAAAACAATAATTGTAAAGTTAAAAATAATAGTAAACAAAAAACGTGTTTTTGTTAAATCGTAACTCAATTTTATGATAAGGAGTATGCTGGTACGGAACCCTTCGCCTCATTTTAATCCTTATTTTCTGTGTTTTTATTCTAAGTAAAATTATGTTTGAATTACTGTTCGGTTCATCAACAGCTTGAGCCAGCCTTTTGATGGGAAAGCCACTGTCGAATGAAACTAAGCTGACCGACATCACGATCCTTGCGTTTCAGGTCTGTGATGGGACGTAGAAATATTTTAATTGCATTTCATTAGGAAGAAATACGGCATCAGCGGTGTAAATGGCATTATTATCCAATCTTATGTACTGCAAAAATGTCAAATGTTACTTTGCTGGGTCCATGGTTACAACGGGATTGCAGGAAACGAATCTGCAGATGAGCTCGCTAGGGCTGTCCGAAAACTGCCTTCAAAGATCCACAACCATTTTGTAGCATCGATTAAACAAGGACTACAACGCTGATTAACGAATGGGAAAACAATTTTCACCTAGACCATTGTGCTTATGGGGAAGGTCTCAGGCACCCTGATCTACCATCTTAACAAAATGAACCCGTGCCGTAAGGAATTCAGCTGTGCCTGAAAGAGGATGAAAAATGCGAACATATTTTATGTGAATGTCCGGCACTACACTAGCCGAGTAGAAGATACTCACTTCAGCGGACCTAAAATGAGGATCCACTACAATAGACATACTATCTTTCATAAGGGAAGCAGTACGTATTCTGGTTTAACTTCAACCCTAGACCTCTTCAGGTCGCGGGGTCGTTTTCAAGGTGGCATGGTTTGTACAAGATATAAAATAGTTTTTAGAGTTCTTGTTTTTAATCAGTGTGCGTGATTGACTCAGACTACCATGACAATCTTTCTGAAAACAACGCTACTATTAGCGATAAAAGAAATGCAGCGGTAATGGTGCACATTGTTCTTGAACTGCTCATCTCTGCACTTAACAGTTTGTTCGTTTGTCATCTTGAAAGTTAAATGGCCTAATGCCACATCAACTATTCACATTCCTCATCTGAATCAAATGATTTTTGCAGCAAAATTGTCTTCAATTTAGAGCTTATTTAAAACCTGAACAAAGAACCTTAAATGAAGCAGGTGGTAGTTTTGCTTCAAGTCCTGAGACAATCATTCCTTGTGGGAAGATAATCCCAGTTCTTAATACGAAAATTTCCTTAGTCTAGAGCAACTAATATTTCGTTAATGCGATAGGCACGCTGAATCTCAAAATCAAGTTTGTGCATTTTTTGGATTTCAGTTTCTTTTCGAAACTCGCACTTCTTTGACAATACAGGATCTAGTTTAAATGTACATATGTCCTTCCATTTCATACCTCGAATTCCAAATGGCCTACTCTATATTTAAACTCCAGATTTTATTAGACTAACCTAGTAAAATACATTCCATACTTTAATTCATCAAAACCACTGCGATAGAGAAGCTCACGGAATATCTCTTCCTCGTGTCCCTCGAAAGCAGCACCTGAAAACGAACTGGATTTGCTGAGAAACAAACAACTTTGCCCTACATTCCATTCCCTGAAATGGAAAACCTCCTTGGAGAATTATTTTTCAAATAAGAAGAAAAACGAAACCAAACCAAAAGCAGAACAGCTCCGAATGAAAATAAAATAATAAAATATCTGACACTTTCCATTGGAAAAAAGTTGAACAATTGCTCCCAAATGAAAATCAATGCCTGCGTGAGAAGCATCCATTTTGTACTATAAAATGAATCCTTCTCCCAGGAAAGCAATGAATCTTGTACGTTTTAAATGGAACGAAAAAAAAAACTGTACAAGTAAACGAAATACTTATTGCATGAAACTGGGCTAGCATGCCAGAAAAATATAAAAATATATGTGTACGTTGCATGAGCATGCAAACATGAACCCTGGCGCCACCTAATCTGTTTTTATTTCCAGGGCATGTCCTAGCACAACTACCAACAACCACTTCAACCATGACGGCGACGAGGGTTTTCCTTTGTCTCCAGATAATTTTGTATAACATCACAAATTGCATGATGAATCACGGTTGGAGAGCTAAAGGAACGCATTGTCTGCGGCTATCTGGGAGTAGTAGCTTGTGAATTACCCCCAAGGAACAAAGGAAACACATTAAGCAAATGTTTTTCTATTCCATTAAATGAAATTGTGAGGATGTGTGTTTCAAAAATTCTATTAGTTTTGTTTAAACTTTGCGCTGAGAGGGACAAAGTCAATTTAAAGTTATGTAGTTAGGGCTCTTTGTTGTTTTATATTTTATTTTATTTTCCTGTTCTTTAACGAGTCGGAAATATAATAAAATATTTTTGAGAGCTACCCAATTCAATAACAATGACTTCGAAATGGGAAGTTAAAAAGACTCTAGCTAATTTGATTTTACCACAATCAGCTAGACATGCTTATAATGCCTTTTTTATAAGTTTCAAAACAGTACATTGCGTTCAAGAAATGCGTTTAAGACCAATTTTATAAATCAGCTGGACCTGCAGACGTTGTCATAGCCTTAGTCTTTTATCATTAATGAAGGGCATTTTTATTAGTTACAAAAACAAATCAAAATTTTAACAAAATGTCGATAAAACTTTTTGCAAGTTTTTTTCCAGTTCCACCGGACAGAGCTGCAAAAGATTTAATAAAAAAAAAAATTAATTAAATGATAAAACTTCAACTTTATATTTATACTTTCATGACATTCCCCATTCATTCTTCATATTTTAATTCAGCTGACATTCTATGAAGTCTTTTTGAATGCAGTGATTTTTTAGTTGATAGTTTTGAAGTACTTTGGTGTTTTTATTAAATTTTGCGAAAATTGCATTGATTAAATTGAGATCGATTATTTCTAATTCATTTGTCATTTGTTTATTCATTCGGAATACTTATACACTTTAAGATATAATATCTTATAAGCTAGTGACAAGTTCATTAAGGTATATCAATGATTATGTCCACCTCTTAAAAGTGATCTAATAAAAGTTGTCTTGATGAAACATCGATTTCTCAATCATGCAAACATAAGTTGTAGATATGAGCTTTGTTGATGTACCGACTGTGGAATTTTTCTGGTGTTGATGATTTAAATATGATCTGAGTATATGGAAAATATTAGTTGAGCCATTTTAGAGTTAATGACTTACATACAGATACATAAACAGTTATACTATTTTACATAAATATTTCTTCTTCCTTTTTATGAAGGTTGTTACAAAAATTTCTTAAAACTGAATTCAAAACACTATAAATGATTGTTAAATGGTTTCAAAATTCTAAGAGATATTCAAAATTGGGAAATCCTCTTCAAAGTGGGTATAAACGAGCTTCTTAAAATTGTAATCAACCACAGAATAAACCTTTTCATAATTAGCAAATCTTTTTTTTGCATAATTCTAAAAGACTTTCCGAATTAGACTTTGAACAGTTTAGTCTTCGTATTAATAATGTCAGCTGAACACTGCAGATGGGACCATCTTCGAGACCGCCCGTCGTATTTAACGAACACATTCAACGAAGAAAAAAAGGAAACCGACGCTGAAATGGAAATGAAGTTTGGAGATAGCCGTAGAACGAGCAACAACGAGTCCGTCTTATTCTTGCCCGAGTGATCCCTCGGACAATTCAATATAACAATACAATTTTAATTTTGTTTCAAAAAAAATATATTCAATATTCTTGTTCAAGTGATCCTTGACAACAAGGATAAAACAATGTGCTGCAGACAAGAAATTTATCCATCGAACATCAACTCAGTACTCGTAGTAAAGTTTCGATGACGACTCATGCTCCACAAAAGTTCTCATCTAGCCTACTTTCTTTTAAGTAGCCGAATTTTGCACGATATGCAGAGCAACAGAAATGATTTAAGAAACAGTCTTTTCTTTCATTTCTGCTTGGAAAAAAATTCAAATCGTGAAAATTCATGGTAAAAGTAATGTCTTCATTTTGAAATAAAATATATAAGTAATTTTAAATTAAAATTTAATTAATTAAATAGACATGAACATTTATACGATTAGATTCTTTTTTATTATAAGAGATATATTCTTTATATATGTTCGTTAGTTACCGCGTTCTCGAAAATAGGTATAATTATTTCGAGGAAATTTACATTATGTTTGCTTACGGGCAGGAGGATGGGCGGACAGACGAACGAACAGAAGGACAATGGAGCCTTATTAGTATGGATTTCGTTGACAGCATTTTGGTACGGTATCCCTGAAACTAAGATCCTTGATATTAAAGACGTGTATTTACTTTAGTATGTATGATAAGGTAATTTAATTTACAAACTGAGAGTCATATTTAAAAAAAAATCTACGCAAAATTTTTACATCTGTCCATCACATTATTCAGTCCCCCAAGTACTTTGTGCATAATTTGCCTCCACCAGCAACCCCAAAATCTACCGGAGAAAATAAGCCTGTGATGCGAGAAGACGCCGACTAGGGATCCTTTTAACGATTTTAGACCAGCAACTTAAACTTCGGATGCTGCTTCTGAACAACTGCTTCATTGCGAGCTTATAGCGTTATACTGCACCAGCGACGAGCCATTGATCTGCTGGCAATCCGGGCAGCGAAGATGACGAACTGCTTAACTATTCTGGACGTAACTTATCAAAAAATGTTCAATAAATATAGATATGAAAAATATGTCTTCTTTGGTTTGGTTTGGTTTTTAAACCGGCAACACTATTTCTATAGATTATCAATTTGACAATTAAAAGTTGACTTGGGATTTATACATCTGGCCATTTTACGATGAAAATAATAACGCTAGAAACCATAGTTCCGTTCGCCAAACTTATCGTGTGCTATGGCCATTTTATGGTCAATATAATCGTCCATCTGAGTAAGTTATTCGGAACACGGTGAATCGTTTTCGCACCATGTACACTGACGGATAATGCCGTTGTGGAGCACAGCGCTGAAAAAAAGCCAACTCGCCATTGTGCACAGCAATTGGAGCTATGCCCATCCACTTTATGGAAGATTTTATGCAGCGATCTTTGGCTTAAAATCTTAAAAAGTCCAGCTTGTGGAAGGGTTGAAACCAACGCGTGACCATTATACGCCTCGTAGGTTGTGGAATGGGCCGAAAACATGATTCATCTAGACTTTTGGATAAATGCTTATAAGCTAAATTGCCAGATTTCGGAGTGGAGAAAACCCAGAAGTCTTTATCGGGATACCCTTACATCCATTTCAATCCCCCTGATTGGTTTGCTTTATATACTGATGGATAGCGCTATAGAAACATGATTTCTTCGTTCCTTAGTTTAATGGCATTGACTTGCGGAGCTTTGATTGCTCTAAGATGGCGGAACATGCGTCCACGATCCTATAATCTCACACCTTAAGATCGCTTTCCTTCTAACTTCTGTGAAGTCACAAGTCTATGCCGATAAACCAGAGACGAGATTATTGATGATATTTGGCCCCAGTTGCTTAATAAAATTGTCGAAAATTGCACTTCACATTTGCGCTTGATTCGTGCTAGCCGTGGCACGCCTATGCTTGAAATCATTGTTAAACAGTAATTTAATTAAATTAACTATTTAATAAGGCTTCAAGTGTTTTATTTCAGATTTAATTTGTATGTCTCTTAAAAAAACGCCCTTGATTCTAAATTATTTCAAAATGCATTTTAAGCTTTTCCTCACCAGATTCTTTAAATCGCTTGCTTTATTTTTATGAGCAATTACTATAGTTTAATTTGCAAATAACTATATTTATAAAATATCATAATATTAACTTACCCTTTATCATTAAATTTTGTCTGCAATTTAAATATTTCCATGAAAGTTATGTGTTCCAACTTCAGAGCGAACGCAAAGTTTTTGAGATTTTATTTAAAAAAATAAAAGCCAAATAACAAAAGGAGCTATGCTATCCTCCTCACTGAGTTATTTTAAAACAATAGAGGCGAAACTCAAGCCCAGTGTTGTTATGCAGTTCAACCCGAAAAAATGTATCTCTACCTCATTAGCTCTTGAACAACTTCGAAATTAGTTCCAAAAGGCAAATAGCTTTATGCTGTTGCAAAACAACATTAGCATAACTAAATATTTATTTAAAATTAAAAAAAACAACAACAACAACACAATCTCGTAGATTTTCTGTCATCACCCATCCCTTTCCGTGTTAACATTTTAATATTATTGGAAACAGTGTTGTCACCGCAAACTCACATTAAAATGCACGCAAATAGTAGAGTCCCTGTAAACTGTATAATATCATTAAAATTTCAATAGGTTTCGCCCTAATTGTAAATGCTGCTGGTCACCATTGACCACATCCGTAGCTCACCAGATAAATCAACAAAATCCACAAACAGAATAATCCCAATCCAATCTAACAGCGAAAACCGATGCCAAGGTTGTGTCACAACAGCGGTCTCTATTGGGTTTGCTCCCTGAACTCGAAATACCGAATTTCATCCATAAACATCCATCTTCTGTGGCGATGTAGATTTTTTTTGTTTTTGGTTTTTCACTATTCAGTGAGCATGGCTTTCAGATAGATTGCTTCACATTAAATGAAATTATTTACATGCACCGTAGGGCATCCATCACTATTCACGAGACGTACAGTGCATTTTGAAAGCTCAAGAGAAAAAAAAATCGGACTTTTGAAATCCATTCCCATAACAAGCAGAAAGACGGAAGAGAAAGACAGGACATAATTTGAACAAGTATGAAATCATGCCACCAGGCAAATCAGATACTTGACAAACCAATTGACTTTGTTGAAGTTGGTGTCAAACTTCACGGAAAATGATCTATGACAGAAGAAAATTACTAAGGGGTAATTCAAGACAAGAACATTCATGGAAAAGTATTATTTTTCAACATGTTATCGAAACAATGTATACATTGAAAAATCATTTGAGTAACATAATGTGGAGAATAAACAGTAATAAGAAAAAGATGGATTTCAAGTAGATTTCTTCGCATTCAGTTTCTTTTTCGAAAACATGACGGTTTCCATACCGTCCTACAAGATGTGATACGAAATGTTTTTTTTCAATTTTAAAATCGAATAGCATATTTTTTTACTTTTGGGTCAAATTAAGTTAATTTATTTTAAAAACACGTTCATTCATAACTAAATATTAATTTTATATATTATTATATATTTTTATTTGTATGCTATAGTTGCCAAAGTAATATACATTTTGTGAATTGCAAGGCGAAGATTCAGTCTGTGATAGACAGACGTATATACTCAAAGGATTATGTTGGCACTTTTTCGGTATGGAACCCTAAAAATCTCCCCTGCCATTTTTTGAACAATAATCACATATTTATTGCATCGCTACCATCGCTATATAAACAAGTGCATTTGGTGTCGAAAGATTGCGAAAGTGATATGCTTTCAGAAACGTGCAAATAATAAAGGGTCATTTTAATTGTGGTTCCGAAAGTAAACTAAAGATTTTTTTTAAGATCAAGCTTTCAAGTAAACGCATCTTAACATCATTCAAATGTCCCCCACTTTAGTTTGCGCAGGGCTCAATCCAGACAAGGTAATTTTCCAAAGCTTTTCCATACATATCAGGAAATAAGTCGGCCATAACTATAGGCATTGCCGTTTTTATTATCACATGAGTTTTCCGATTGTGTATAACCTTGCCAAAAAAAATGTTGTGAGAATGTTGTGTGAAAATTGGTCTACTAAACGTTGATCTTCAAATACCCAATTGATGCATGTTGTACTCATTGTATGGTAAAACTGGTTAAATACCGTCTCCCGCCAATTGGAATCTTAAGCTTATGAATGTGGGAGCAAATCTGGCAGCGACTTCATGCTTGATATTTTCTTCTACTCTAGTTCGGAGTATATATGCTACTAGCCTTCGACTGTACATATAGCTAAAAAAAAAAAATACCCACACGGCGTAAGGTCTGGAGACTGAGATGTTAAGAGACTGTCTCCGTACCTGCTGGCTGACTTGCTTGAAAAATGTTCCCAAAGTTTTTTTAATAAAAATCCAGCACTTTGTGAGGGACTCCGTTCGGCTGTAATTATGTTCTCTTGTTGAGCCCGCATAGAAGTCACAGTTTCAGTACCTGGAGCATGTCGATCACTTAACATGGGAAGTTAGTAGTGACTGTCTTTTTCTGATAACAGAAGTAATTTCTAATAACCTATGGGATAGATACTTCAAACTATAGTAAAGATATCGATTTAAAAATGAGCATCGTCGGCAACCAATATGTTTTCAACCTTTCATACTATTCAAAAGCATTTCAAAATAACTTTCGAAAAAACTTCTTGACGAAAACATAATTGTCGCATCAAATGTGTTTCATGTTTCACTTTTGCACCGCAAATTACTCACATCATTACTAAGAACAGTAAAGTCTAGAGACCTCACGTATTTGAGATTTAAAATGCCTACAATGACAATTTTATTCATTTAGCGCTTCCTATTCTTACATATAAATCAAACGAGATATCACCGAAATTATTCGTTTGAAAGGCCTATCGACGACAGTATGTATGTAATATGTCCGCCACGGCCACTTTGGGTGGCGCGCATCCGAAATGCCCAATTTTTTTTACTCCGGCGCCATCCTGTTGAAACTACGTGTCGTTGGTGTCCATTTAGTGCAACCAGGCCAGAAGAAGTTGGTAACGATGATGGCTTGGCCAAAATCGTTCTCAAAGAAATATGGACCAATGACGCCGCCAGCCCAATATCCACACCAAACAGAGACCTACTCGGGATGGATTGGATTTTTCGATGGAAATAAAGTTTCCAACTGCTCCAAAGCCTACTCAACAAACACACGTCGTTGTCTATAGTCGTTTTCCTTCAACTCCTGGGTCAGTTGAATTTCGTACGTATGCAGACCCAAATCACAACGCAAAGTTCGACATGTTGTGGTGTGTGAAAGGCCTAGTTCTTGTGACTGATGCGAAATCGACTGTCTCGTATTCTCCGGCACTCTCTCACTCACGGACAGCGGCGATGTTTCCGGCAGATCTTGTGTTTAATAGACACGCGCGGAACGAAGCATGAACAAACCCATTTGGATAAAACAATTTATTTATTTGTACGTGCTTTTATCCATCCAAGGTAATTTGGCAGTATAGACTGATATATGACATCTAATTTTAGAGATGAAGCTTCAACAATCGAAGGCCTCTATGATTTCCCGGCGTTGATGATTTTACGTATTCTTCCGACGCATTTTAAACAACGGTTCTTAAAACAGGGATTGTGTCAATTTTTTTTTGGTTTTTAAAATAGCAATTTCCATTCCAGGGAGTATCGCTCTATTAACAAAATTGTTAAATTTTTTTGCATTCCCACTCTCATCCAGATAAACTCATTAGCTTATCCCTATTATATGCTTGCGCTTTAATTTTTGTAAACGGTGAAAATGTTTAATAAGGTTTAATTTAGACGATTATCTGAATAACACTTAATCCAATGTGCAAAGTAAAATATTGTCGTAGAACTTAAATAACGAAGAAATATTAAAATGGATAAATAAATTATGATCTTATAAGCTTATTCTTTTAAGTTTCTTTAAAGTACACACTTTTATGTAATATATTTATTTATTTTATGTTTCAGATATCTGGATCAAGTCCACGTACCACAAATTTAAGGTAAATATAAATTGAAACGAAAATTACTCTTGAATAGCCCTTTCGATACTTTTTTTAATGACGGATTATGACTAATGCATTTGGCACAGACTTAGGTTCCTTATTTATCAAATCTCAGCTGTCCATCATATTTCTTTTTTAAACATTGTTTTAACATCAAAGTTCAGAAAATATTAAAATAACCAACTTTGTCGGAATGAATAGCATGTAAAAAGTAATTAAAATAGAAAAAAAAAATTTATAGTTTTTAACAATTTTATAAAACAAAACAAAAAACTACATAAAACACATAAAACAATCTTCACTTTACATTTAATAACAAAAAAAAAGTTAACAAAGCATGCATTTCATAACGATTTTTAAAAAGTTCAGGAAAAAAATATAATTTTGGTAAATGTCTTAAAGAAATGCTTGCATCACTGAATTGAAATAGGCATGTAGAACAAACCATAGCTTTATGTAATATATAGTACACATCGGATTATTGCAGACAGAGCATACGTTTTTGTGTTATTTTTCGTTTAACAGGAACTTAGGAAAGTTAGCGTTGGAGCACATATTTAATTCTTTTGAGAGTTCGAACGAATTCCACACTTCTCTGAAAAGCTCCTCCACATTTCTTTGAAGCTGTGGAATTTCATATTTGTTCCCGAATGTAACCGGATCATCGAAAATCTAACTTGTTTCAAAAATTTATGTATGGGTGTTTCATCAGATACATTTGAAAGTTTAAGTAAAAGGTAACCATTAACACCGATTCCGTGGACACCTAGAAGTTCTTCGGGCAGTGCTGTAAACCTTACATTTTTGATCAAACAAATCGGTATCAATTTTAGACTGCCTTTTATCGGCTTTCCAGTTTCTGATCAATGGTATCAAAATGGAGCATTGTGGAAAGAATTATATATGCTAAGAAAAATAGCGTTTTTTCTTTGTTGAATCCGAATATGGCTTTCGGAGCCTCCTTGAGTCAAAATTTTCGTCTTCTTCACAGCCATATCCAAAAACGCCATCGTCACTCTCTTCTAAATCCAAAATGCGCGATATAGTATCATCCTTAAGGAATCGTCGTGCCATTTTGTACAAGAATATCTAAAAAAAAAACAAGAACATGAAAAACTTACGCAACTTATTATCATGGGTAAAATTTAACTAACTCTTATTCTTTTGTTTGTTAACAACCGCACTCGAAAACAAAGGAAGTAATACTTAATTATCGTGCAAAAATGTCCTTAAATTTGTTTTATCATTTTGCGATAGCATAAGTGAATGCTAAACGGAATCAATACTGAATTGGTACAATTTAACCATGATGGGTAGTTTACTGTTGACATTCGCTCAGTTCGAAGTATTTTACTCGTAATTCTATGATATACTCTTAGATGAGCAACTTTGTTTTCAGGCTATGATTTCGAAGCATAGTTAACGACATCATCTGCACATATCAATTTTGCTAACGAACCAAACTTGGAAGTCAAGTATTGCTAGCCGATAGAGTCAGACTACTATAGTGATAGCGCAGTATGTGGGGCAGTAAAAAATAACCGATGTCCATTTCCATTACTCTCAGCAGTCTATCGATTATATTAAGGTTTCAATTTTATTTTAACATTTCAAATTTTGAAATACATTAAACAATTTTGTAGAACACTAAGCCCTGATCGAATGCCACATTTTGTTAACGAAACCAACAAAATAGAAGCCCTCAAAAACTGAACCTTCTTATTGACATCAAAAACAATTCTCATAACAACGCATAAATACATAAATGATTAATGTTATTTTTGATAGCGCATCAAACTGATTTACTTCTTTCAATCCATCGAAGCACTAATGAGCTGCCAGCTCATAAATAATTTACATTACGTTGGTAAATCGATTAACGATGTTCGCCACAATAGATACCCTGATGCTGCGCTCTTACATCCTATCAATCAATCAATTATCCACTCACAATTAATTTCAATCCCTTATGAAATAGAAATCCAGTGGATTTTTGAGGAATTGTCGCCAAGTTCTTTTGTTGAACATGGATAAAATAATATCATATCAAAGGCAGATATATATTTCTAAATAAATGGATGTAAGCTTCGTTAATCTTTATGAATAAAATTTGATTCCCTAGACGATTCTGATCTCTTATCGAATAAGTGAAGAATGATTAGCGAGGGTAAACACTGTTTAAGGAGGCGAGGCCACTATTTGTTCTCGTTCTATTGACATTTGACCAACACAGATTGTCTTCGCGAAGCTTCAGTAAATCACTTGTAAAAAAACTATAAAAGAAAAATAAATGCAATGATTAATATTTTGTCAATTTTAATGTTTAAGAATTCGTTTCCTTCACAAGAAGGCTACAATACCATTTCCATTTCACACAATTTTTGGTCGGCATAACTGGCACCCAATGTCTGCTGCTTCATCACCAAATGCGAGTGACTTAAATGACCAAAATATGTCTAAAGAAGTCAAATCACATGGCTTTGGAGGCCATTTCACAGGTCTATTTCTCGATATGATTCGCTTATCAAATTATTATCCCAATAAAATGAAGATGTACCGGTCTGTTTTCGGTCTACAAACTGCATCAGACAATGTTTTTTTTCGGAATAAAATGAAAATGAAATGAACCTCATCACTGAAAATGATTTAATGGAGAAAATTCGATTCAACTTGCTGGTTGATTTTAAACTCTTTACCGAACGTAAGACGCAAACGATATTCATAGCTTTCGTTTCTCCTATAATTCTTCCGCTCGCTCTGCGCTACTTGCGTTATAAGAGTAATCATAACGTCTTGAGAGCGAGCAAATTATGAAAAAGAATGTAGTCCACAGTCCAATAGCTACAATTGCGCACCAGTTTTATCATATGGCAGTGTACGCAAGCTGGTTTGAGAGATAATCATATCGGAAATTCTGAATGGTTTCACAAGAGTTTAGAAAAAGTCAGTAATATACGTCTTGAATGTTAATAAATTTTACACGAAAAAGCGGTCAAATGCGATTCGAAAACGCAGACGAAGGGTTCCGTACCTTACTAGCCTTTTTCTTGGCATTAAATTGAATTCCTTTTAAAATAAATTTTTAACTTCTCATCAAGAAGTTCTTGTTAATTTTGTATTGCCGTAAAATTGAGTGACGTTTTTAAATAAATTTAATATTTCATCGACTATATTTAGGCATAAAATTGAGTTGCTACTTTAAAAAAAAAACACTTTATTCTCTAAGAGGCCCCCTTTTTTACCTTTAAAATATTTTAATTGCTTGTTGTGTCAGCGGCCATAGTAGTACACATTCTGTAAAAATTTAAGGTTTACACCTATTATGGTTCAGACTGTGAAAGCAAAGTAAAGGGAAGTAAAGAATTATGAAGCGTCTGGGGCCCTCCTGATTAATTGTGATTCACAAGTAGAAATGCATCTATACTGTCAGTTCTCTGTTAAATCTGTGACGTCCCTCTACTGGCATTGTGCCTTCAAATAAGTGACATCCAAAGTGGTATTCTGCTGCTCCTTTTACTGCCCTTCGCTTACATTTAATTCTTTCAAGTGCAAAGGTGGATTATGACCCTGTTTGAGTTTCGGCCCCTTTTACATTGGGAATACAATATGATTTTAAGGTAGTATCTATGCGGTGAAGGACGGATTATTAGGTCTTTTCTGTTGGGATGGAGTAACTTTTTGTCTCGATCTGGGTCAATTATTTTCTCATAATTTGCTGTAGATAACTCTCGGCATTTCCGCAGAAAACTTTCGATGCTACAATTGATGTGATCCTTCGTTGTCGCATCCTGGTTAAAAGTTACTCTTTTGTTTTTGCTCAGAGTATCCTTACACCTTTCAAAAAATCCGAAGTAAAGTCTTTCAGTGTCCGTATTGTCCAATTTGAATCCTTCAGAGTATTTCTTCGTGCTGCTATTGGGAAAATATTATTTACTTAGTCCTTTCACAAAAATGATTTGAAACTTCCTGGAGAATTATATATTTTTATGCAAGGCATCAAGTATCGTAAAAATCTGGAAAATGTGTTATGGAGGATAGCTGCGCAGTGCTCCCAGTATCGCTGAAGGGCAGAAAATAAAGTTGATTTTTCTACCATAAAGAATGGACAGAACCCAATTAATGATAGGAGATGTAGTTTCTGGATCATGACTTCTTTTGTTGTTTAGTTTCATTTGCTGCTGTGAGCCCTTCAATTATGAATAGGCTTTGCATAATAGTAGTTTGTGGTTTGGTTAGCGAAATTTTTTGAAAGCAATCATTTATGTCTAAGGGACTCTTCCATTATCAATTGAAAAGAACTGAACAGTAAGAAGACCACTCTTACTGCCGTCCAACTTAAGTTTTTTAGCTTAGCTACTTAATGCTTGGTGGAGCATGGGTAGAGAGGAGTTTATTTAAACGAAGATTCTCTAGGTTCTCTAACTAATGCTGTTGTGGGCTGGCTCTATCGCCGTCCTTGTTGCAATCTGTCTACGTTCAATATAAGGGATCGGAATACGACCCAAAAGACGTATTAAAAAGCAGTTTAATGAATACAATAGTACCATACTCAGCAGTTACATATTATTTATGCGAATATTCGAATGGTATATCTACGATACTTCTGGTCTTGCCTACTCCACGATGCCCGTTTCATTTAAGATTTATTTCCACAGTTTATTTGAATAAAATTGTAATTTTTGTAAGCGTTCTTTGAGAATATTAATCTTTTTCTGGACTCAAAATATTGGATCTTTTGGCCTACACAAATCGTTCATGGGCACAATCTCTTAAGCATTCTTATTAGGGATCCCTTTTTTCCTTCTCCTATAAAATCTACAATCAAGGCAAATAGGTTTATCCAAAGATTTATTTGTATGCTTGGCCAATTCATAAGTTGAGTGAGGAACCCACTTTCAAAGTGATTACCCTCAGAGAAGAAACCATTCATTACCCAGAGGATTTAGGTGCGCTCACTTCGGAATTACGTAATCAACCCACAGAAATATAAATAATTTATACCAAGAAGTACCCAGTTAATAAAAACACATCCGAAACTATTGCCATAGGTGTCTATTCCGGGTGGAGTTACCTTTTATGTTGGTTCACCTTTGTCCCGAAAGGCTCACCCATAAGAACATAAGTGGTAACCAAGAAAGATTTTATTACTCACTTAAGTGGTCTCGGGAAGTTAATAAATGTGCCAAGAGAATTCTCTCCCCGCAGGAAGCAGATTGTGACTGATAGAGACAACTTTATTAATATTTAATGTGTTATAGAGCCACTGAGATAAAAAGAATTTGACTAACTCAACAGATTGATGAATGGCATTCCATTCAGCGGCGAGGCAGTCAATAAAATTTACTAAAAGCTTCTATTCGAATTTGTTTGGCAGAGTGTCAATCGAACAAGAAGAATATGAGGATGAATTCATGTATTTGTGTGTTTTGTATTTTCAAACTTTTTAATTTTTACACTTGTATGTATTTATTGCGCTCAAACAAATTGTCAAAAACCCAGTATTGTATTTTCAAAGCACGTTGCTTGAAAATATTGCTTAGCTGTTACTTGGATTATTGTCTTGCCAAATTTAGAAATGATATTCTGGCTAAAATAATGTACCAACTGCAACTGATGAAACTAAGTATACGCATATTCCCGGGTTCGTTCTGTGCGCATAGACTCAAAAGACACAACTGATTATCAGGAAAAATTTAAAATTAAGATCTTGGAATATTCCTTAATAATGTCCCATTGGCTCAGAAATTGAAGCGAAATGAGCACCCGCTGATAACGATCTTGTGGTTGTTTATTTAATTTTCGTTTTGTTTTTTTGCTCTCGCATGTCATACTTTTTTTATTATTTTTTTTGAAATAAATTTAAATTATTTATTATTTCATTTACTTATTTTAAATGTTAATTTTTTTAGTCATATATTTATTATTTTCCTACTTATTTATTATTGCATTGATTACTCATATATTTCAACCATTTATCTTTCTTGGTTACCACATATATTTATTTTTTAATTTATAGTTTATCATCGTTATTTTATTTCTTTATTTATTTATTTATTCTATTTATTTCATTTCCCATATAGTGATTTGTATATATATTTAGTTATTTATCCGTCCATTCAAATGTTCTTCATTCTTTATTGAATAATTTATTAATAGTATAATATTTTTTCTGTTTTCTTTCATTATTGTTATTTTGTTATTTATTTATAATATTTATATTGTTTAAGCTTATATTTTACTGACGGTGATGTTATTGTTAACATCTTAATATATTGCTTTTTACCATGAATGTTTTATAAGGACACTTTCCTTCAAAATCTTTTTAATCTTTTAGCTCGTTCAACAAATAATTAAATAATGCTAAAGTTGAAAGATTTTAGAAAAATATCACATCACTTAACTGCAGAAATTGTTAACAAAATCAATTCTTTTAGGATTTGAGAGTATCTCAAAAATGACTTCTGGTCTCTCAAAAATTATCTTTTTATGTGACTCGCATTCACCCATTTCAGCGGCTATGTTAACAAGCACATTCAACATGAACGCCTGACTCTTTGCTGTGGTTTTTGAACTGGTGGCATTGCACTGGTCAACAAAGAATGATTTTGGAATATTGGATCTGGTTTGCTTTTCTTTCGATACTATAAAAAACGGAACTAAATACCTAGTATATCCTAAAAATATCAATTTCTTATTGAAAAATATTATTAATCGCTTTGTTATAGTATTTAGTTAATGAATATATAAGTAAAGAGGGAGAAAAACTTGCAAGAGATTTAAGAAAGAAATTGTAATCAGCGAAATATCTTTTTTAAGCTTTTCTTCTTTTATTTTTTTGTGAAAACTCCCTTTTTTAAGAACCAGCAATATTTAAGATTTAGGTCTGAGGTTGTGCAAGCACTTCCTCAATATAATTTCTCAAATTAACATACAATCTATCAAGATGAATGTGGAAAAAGTGTGGCTATTAACTTAAGCCCCACCCCCTTTGGCAGGCAAAAGAAATATTTAAAAAATTTAAGAATGCTTTTTGGCTAACAACATTCTTGGTTTTATTTTCTGCATTGCTCTTGTAAACAAATAGTTCAAATGGTTCTCCGACTCACGAAGATTAAATGTAGAGCTTGTCATGCGAGAAAAAAGGATTTTATAAATTTATCAAGCATATTTCAAAAGATTGTCCGTTGTAATTGTATTTTTTTGCCTTTCGCCTTAAATAATATTTATGTAAAAAAAAGTCACCTTTTTTAATAATTTCTACGCGATTTGGTGCTTTGTAATTACCAAAGGCTTAGCATATTGACTCAGAAATAACTTTTTTTTTAAATTTTGCGTCAATGCCCGAATTTGAGGACAGTTGAATAGTTCGGCTTGTAATTTTTCCATACTCAGTTTTGCCAATATTTTGTGCGATGAAAGTGCACGAAATTATTAAACAGGAGGCCAATTTCATCAAAAAACTGAACACTGAATTATTAACTCGTAATTATTAATACTTTCGTGAATATAACTTAATTTATTTAATGTTTAATTTTTTAAAAAAAATATTTATTTCGAAAAACCAACTGGCAGCGATTCTGCCTTCTTAAAAACTGAACTAACAATACTTAATACCTAAAGCTTAAATACTAATTCCCGCAACCTCACTGCGAAGCGCTTCCCACAGGTGTCGTCACTGTGAAGCGCTTTCCCACAGGTGTCGTCAGATTTCTTCGTCGTCGTCGCGCCGTCGAGATGGAATGCAGCGGTGTTGAGTGCTCCAGACGCTAGGTCAGCAGAATTTCATGGGAACGTTGTTTATTCCGTTTGTGCGTTGTCGTTCGTTAACGTTTGGATTTTGTTTACGTTAACTCCTCCCGCCTTAAGTTCGAACGCCCTCGTTCGATCATCCATTTTAACATCACTCTAAAAAAATGAAATTCGACTGATTCTCGTTACATGATTTTGCGACGCGTTGCTTTCTTCCGAGATAACAGGATGTGCCACAGATGATGATGTTCCTGGCATTTCTGCTTCTAAACCATTGACCTCTGAATTGGTTTTGATGTTTAAATTTCTTTCCTTTGTTTTTCTCTTCAGCAGGATGACTATTGTTAATGTGATTACAAGCAAGAAGATGATAACACTTGTGATTGAGGTAACCTTGCTTTTGGTGTTTAGCAATTCGATAAATCGGGTGTTGTTTATTTGCAATTCCTTGACAATTTCTAAAGACAAAAGTTCTTCGATGTTTGTTCTCCTGGATGTAGGTTGCAGTATGGCCGGTAGTGGTTTAAAGTTGGTAATCTCAACGGAGGAAAATGTTTTGTTTCCTATTGCTATGGTCACATTGGCGTATCGGATGATGAACGTTCCGTTTAACTTTGTTGCGTCTTTATTAATTTCTATCATTCCATCGAACTGATTAAGGAACAAGACTCCTGGTAGGATTTCCTCGACACTTGGGACATGCTGGTTGTTGATGATGGTGCAGGTGGGTGCGCGGCTGTTTAGCAGGTTGGGAATACAACTAGAATTACTTATTTCTACTATTTGATTTCTTAGGCATATTGAAAGTTTATTGAAGGATTTACACATGGAATTTATGCCAAAGAGTTCTTTATTACATTTAACAACATACTTATAGTCTATCTTGTTTACAACATTTTTCTTTTTTATTGCTTTTATTAGCATTGTCTCGCAGGACTCTTTATTGGTCGTTGGAAAACTTATTATATATATAATGACACTTTTATTAGAAGCAATTTTTACTTCAGCAAAATCAAATGATTCTTCAATATTTGAAAAGGGTATATCTTCTTTATCTAATATTTTTTCGATTAAGTTTATTTCTAAGTTTGACAAAATGTATGAATTAATAATATTGGCCTTGGCCCAATGTATTGCATACCCTATGTTTACAATTTCTTCTTTGATTAATTCTAGCTTATATTTTAAGTTTAACAGAATGGTGTCTTGTAGTTTTCCAGTAATTTTCATGGTTTTAAGAATTTCATTAGTTATGTTTGACAATTCATTAATTTTACCTACAACTAGTTTATTTATTAACACTTGTTTGTTATTATTTGTTAACACGTTATTTATTTTTTCATTAATTATATTTAAATCATGGTGGTCAGGGCTCCCCGCTATCCACTTCCATGCGGTGCCTAGCAAATCTAAGGATCTTATTTTTTTCATTCTAGGTTTTAATCTATTGAGGTGGTTTATGATTTGGGAAATTTCGGCGGATATGAAGGGAAAAATAGGATGGTTGGAGTTTGGTTCTGTGTTGACAGCTGCTTCTATGTCGCTGATAATCTCCTGGTATGCTTCCAAGTCTACTACATGAATCAGCTTGAAAGTACCTGTCTGCACTTTCGTTGGTCCAGTGCTTACCGTAACGAGTTGGGAATTCGAGTAGTCTAAGATTTGAATGTTGGCTGTCGTGACTGCCGTAAGGGACCTAAAATTGAGAGTTAATTTCTGATGTGAGATTTGTGAACTATTCTTCCTGATTCGGTTAATATAGTATTGTTTCTATTTTCTTTGACTATTTCTTTTTTATATTTATTTGAAAGTTTTGTGCCTAATCTTTTATTTATTTTAACGTAAACGATTTGTCCTTGAAGGTATTGTTTGATTTTGTGACGTTTTTTGTTATGGTATTTAATGTCAGCCATCTGTTTCTGTTGCAACTTTTCAAAATTAGACTTTCTACTTTTCTCATAATCTTCGGGGCCAAAGTTAACGTTACGGCCGAAGAAAAGATCGACTGGTTTTTTGTTCGTTGTCGAGTGAATGCTATGGTTGTACTCATTTACAGATCGTTCAAGGAGCTCTTCGAATTTGCTATTTTTTCCGTCTTCCTTAAGACATCTCATGATTTCAGTCAAGGTTGAATGGAACCTTTCTACTTGGCCGTTAGCTTCGCTTTTATATGGCGGTGTCGTGTAGACATTAATTCCAAGTTCGTCCTTCATCATGAAGAGTATTGAGACCGAGTTGAGTGAAGGCTCATTGTCAATAACTACTGATATGGGTACACCGAAGAAGAATATTAAGTCTCTTAAAGGTTTTCTTACGTCCTCTACTGCTCTACTTTTTAAAATTTTAGTCTGTGCGTATTTTGTGAATTTATCTATTGCTGTGAGCACTAACTTTTTTTCAGTAATAAATATGTCAAAATGGACGGTGTGGCCGGGAAAATTTGGAATAGGGGTTTCATTGATTTCGGGATTATTGGGATGTCTTTCGTATTTGTTTTGCTTGCACACGGAACAGATAGTTGTTATTCTTTTGATCTTGTTCATCATGGATGGAAAATAGTATTTTTGAAGGATTTGGGATAGGTTTTCTTTAGCGTTTCTAAGAGCACGGTTGTGAGTTTGAATAATTATGGCTTCTTGGTCTTCTTCATTAACGATATCTTCAACTTCCAGCTGCGTAAATCGGATTTTGTAATTCTTAAAATGATTTGGATATAAAGTTTGTATAATTCCCATTATTCGCTCTTGGGTTTTTATGCAGTTTATCACAGATGGATTAAGAATTTTCTTAAGGATCTGCAGTAAATTAGTATGGTCGTAAGAAGCTTCAGTTATGATATGTCTATGATAACCAGGAAAAACAATATGGAATTTTGTACTAGAAATTGTATCAGTGTTCAAGAATATTTGACTTTTGAATGCGTTGATGGGTACATCTACGCAAGGAATAAGGTCTGCGGCTGAGCTTTCTGCGCTGTGTGCTGTGGAAGTTAGAACATTTATTGAGCAATTTTGTGGAGGTCTGGAAAGTGCGTCGGCGACTACGTTGGATTTTCCAGGTTTGTATTGGATCTCATACTTGTATTCTTCCAAGATGGCCTTCCACCGCTTCATCTTGCTATTATTATTTTTATTACTGAGCGCATAGGTTAACGGTTGATGATCCGTGAAGATTTTAACCTTTGCAGAACCGTAAAGGTAGTTTCTGAGGGAATTTAGTGACCAAATAATTGCCAGCATTTCCTTTTCATTGGCGGCATAATGCTCCTCAGTTTTGCTCAGAGTTCGGGAGATAAAAGTTATTGGTCTATCCTCTTGGGACAATACTGCGCCGATCGCATAATTTGAGGCGTCAGTCGTTAGCTGAAAATCCTTTTTGAAGTCTGGGTACGTCAGTACAATTTCTTGTGAAACGAGTGCGCTTTTAATTTTTTTAAATGACTCCATGGCTTCTTCGTTGAGGGTTATGTGCGTTTTGCTAGAGACATGTTTGGACAATCGTCCGCCTTCCCCTCTCAAAAGGGTTGTCAGGGGTTTCGCTAGTTTGGCGTAATCCCTTACAAACCTGCGATAATAGCCAGATAGTCCTAAAAAGGACCGAAGGTCTTTTAGAGTCTGTGGGCATGGGAAGTTAAGAATGGCTTCTACTTTTGCCGGATTGGTTTTTATACCATTAGCTGAGACGATAAAACCTAAGAACTCGACTTCCTCTTTGAAAAATTCACACTTGTCGAGCTGAACTTTCATGTTCGCTTCTTCAAGAGTTCTGAAAATGGTCTGGATGTTATTTAAATGCGATTGTTCATCGTGACTAAATATGATGATGTCATCGACATATACAAAACAAATTTTTCCGATATGTTCACGAAGAATGTCATCAAGAGCTCTCTGGAATATTGAGGGAGCATTCTTGAGACCAAATGGCAATCTTGTAAACTCGTACTTCGCGTTGTTTACTGAAAACGCCGTCTTCTCGATATCAGATTCTTTCAGAAGAATCTGGTGAAAACCGCTTTTCAAATCAAGCACGGTAAACCATTTGTTTTTACCCAACTGGGAGAGTACCTCATTGATTTCTGGTATAGGGTACTTGTCGGCTATAGTAAACGTGTTAAGCTTACGATAGTCGATAACAAGTCTATACTTTTTCTCTCCGGTTGCATCGCATTTCTTGGGTACCACCCATACCGGTGAATTATATGGCGACCTAGAAGGCCTTATAATACCGTCGTGGAGAAGTTTATTAATTTGGCTTTCGACTTCATCCTTTAGACTCATTGGGTAGGGGTAGCATTTAGTGAATATCGGTCATTCGGATGTTGTTCGAATCTCACCTTTGACCTTTGTTGTATATGTTAATTTTTCATCCGGCTCAATGAACAAACCAGGGTATTCTTGAACTAGAGATTCTAATGCAGATTTTCTGGACGCGCTCATGTGGTCGGTTCTTATTTTTATAGAATTATATCTTGTGAGAAACAATGCTTAATGCGAATTTTAACCTTATCCTGAATAATCATATAAGCTTTGTCGATATGAATTACAGCAGCTAAATCTTTCAAACTATCGTGTCCAAGAATGCCGTCAAAAGATTTTAATGTAGGTAAAAGGAAGAATTTAATGCGACTATCATTAAGGCCAAAAAGGTTTATGAACGTGTGGTGACTGACTTTTACGCTTCCAGCTACTGAGTTGGCAAAAAAACTTTGATCGTTAGGAGTGGGATTGGTAACTAAAGAGGGTTTTATGTAATTCTTATTGGAACCGGTGTCAATGAGAAATTTGAGGGTTTGGTTATTCTTCGTTCTACACTCGAAATAAGGTAACGAAGAATTCGTTAGCCTAAAAAATGTATGTCCGAAAAATCCATAACTTCATTATTGTCGACTGTGGTTGGTTGCTCTTCGATAAATTTGTCTAGAGATTGGTCGTACATATCATCAGACCGTTGCATGTCTTGATTATATGCCTCCATTTCTTCTTCTTGACCTGTCTCGATATGGAAATTTCGTTGCATTTTATTTGATGTAAATTGTCTTGATCCGGTTTGTTGTCTACTTTGTCCAAAACGACTTCCTTGGAAGTTGTTTTGATGATGGGTATTTCTAGTCTGGTTACTCTGTGTATTTTCAAATTCTGTTTTAAATTGAGGCGGTTTTGGAAGGAACTGCTTTGGAGCGTGCGAAATATTTTGTGGTTGCTGTACGGGTCTTGACGGAAAGGATTGGTTGGGATACCTTGGTGGGTAATAGGTCGGTAAAGCGTGGAATGGTGTTTTATTGAATGAGTTTTGGACTGGATTTCTTCTAGGTGGGAAAGATGTGTTTGGAACATTTGGCTTTTTCTGTTGATGATTGGCATGATAAGTTCTGAAATTTTGATTCTCAAGCTTGAGACATAGGTGTAACGCTTGAGGCAGGTCTATTGGTTCTCGAATGCCCAATAACCTTGGAAGGTCACCATTGAGGCCTCTAACAAACGTATCGAGTGCCTTGTCTCTATAAGTTTGTTTGAGCAGATGCATGGATTCTGGACTTATGTCTAAACAGGATAGTTTATTCAGTATAAGTGACAGATTTGAATAAACCGTTTGGTAATATTCTTGTACGGTTTTACTTCCTTGTACAAGTGAGGCCATTTGATATTCAAGCGTACTAACGTCGCGCTTGTCTGCGTAGTGCATAACTAGGCAGCGAGATATACTTGACCAATTCAATGGAGTGTTGTACGATTCTAACACCGCGTCTGCGTTACCAATAATTTTATTACGGATTACGTTAAGTATTCCGTAATATTTTGCAGTTCCTCGTAATGGCTCATAAATTTGGAGAATGCGCTCTACGCTCTTCTTCCAAGAGTTAAACTCTTGTGGTTCTCCTGAAAAAACTCGGAGACAGCGTACCACATCTGGGATCTTATCTAATTCTTCAAGCTTATTTCGTTGTTCTGGAAATATAACTTGATCATGCCCTTGGAACTGGTCATGCTGGGGGTTCAACACTTTTGTGACAATATTTTGTCCTTCACTTTCCAAAACTTGTCGAACAATTGAACTAATTAATGAATTTAATTCGGGAGTGGAATTTACGGTTGGGTTGGTGTTTGAGGAACTTGACTGAAAGGAATTATTGTGGGTTTCAATGATGGTATCTAAGCTATGATTTGCTAGTCTGGACGGGCCTGGATAGGTATCCATCATGATTCTGGATGTACCTGGTTGAGTTCCAGGTTCGGGATTGGGGTTAGTATTTGCACCTGACCTTGTTTCTGGCATGGTTGTTTAATTTATTAATTGATTTGGAATAAGTTTAAACAAGTGTTCAATTAACCGCGTAAAAAAAAAAATGATTATATTTCTCTTCTGAATTGTGAAACAAAAAAAAAATTTTTTTTTTATGTAAATATGCAAAATTAACTGTGTTTTATTAATAAGCTTCAAATATAATAAGCACTTTTTAATATATATATATGAAAATGGAAATAATTTTGTATTTTAATTCACTTTTATAATTTTTTTATTTTCTCTTTTTGTTATGTATCTTAATTTTAACTTAACTTACAATACTAAAAGCAGGATCTTCATTGCTGAGGTGGAGCTGCTAGTTTTCTTTAAAAACTTCCCTTTCCTCCTTCACGGCTACTCGGGGGCTTCGTTTCTCCACACAATCACACTTTTTTTATTCAAGGGTTCTTATTTTTGGGACCGATGCGTGTCGTTCGTCACTAGCACTACTTAAGGGCTCTTTGTGACTCAGGAAAATATTCGCGGGCACTGGCACTTCTTGAGGACGACGGGCACTACGCGATTTTACTGTTCGTTGTTGGTAAAAGTTAATTAAACCGGCACTGGCACTTCTTTAGGGCTTCGGGCACTGTTTATATATTTTTTTCACCAGTCAACAATTTCACGACACGACAAGGGTCCCTGTTCGGGCGCCACTTAATTTATTTAATGTTTAATTTTTTAAAAAAAATATTTATTTCGAAAAACCAACTGGCAGCGATTCTGCCTTCTTAAAAACTGAACTAACAATACTTAATACCTAAAGCTTAAATACTAATTCCCGCAACCTCACTGCGAAGCGCTTCCCACAGGTGTCGTCACTGTGAAGCGCTTTCCCACAGGTGTCGTCAGATTTCTTCGTCGTCGTCGCGCCGTCGAGATGGAATGCAGCGGTGTTGAGTGCTCCAGACGCTAGGTCAGCAGAATTTCATGGGAACGTTGTTTATTCCGTTTGTGCGTTGTCGTTCGTTAACGTTTGGATTTTGTTTACGTTAACTTATATACTAAATATAAATCCGCAGAGATATTCAGGGCAGCAAACTGAAAATATTTTTTTTTTTTGGGCTGTGTTTTTGATCAATTTCATATCCAAACGCGATGATTGAATAAAAGCACCAGCAGTTAATGATAGACGTTTTTTTTATATCCAAAAAGGATTTGGAGCTTTGGTCCCACTCACTTTCATCTGGATTGGTAACATTTTGCCTTGAATGACTTAAAAGCTCAACATCTCTAAGACCTGATAAACATTTTATAAGCCACCATACGAGTATATTCTATCAACATTTATATAAAGTGTCCCGACTCATTCATGATGAGTCTTAATGCGGTCGTGAACTCGCGATCGTGAACTCGTGATCGTGGTCCCAAAGCAGCTACACTTGTTTGGCGGACAGATATTTTCTGAAAGCATTTCAAATTCAGCCCATAAAGCTTCAGCAAGTTGTTTGATATTCGGTTTTGGTATTTACTTTCGCAATCCAGCCGCTGGACTTAGTTTATATGTCATGACTAAGATTTTCGTTCTGCTATTCGAGCTAGAGGGAAGGTCTGTTATGGATAGACGCACTTTTTTTGTACTTACTAATATCTGGCAAAAAAACGAACGTTCAAACTCCGCACAGACTTATGGAATTGTAATCGTTCCGTCATGGTTCCAGATCTTAAGATTGGAAGATACCTCAAAGTGATGTACGGTATCGTGCACTGTCGGCGCCGATATTTTAAGTTTATTTGAAGGCAGGATATGTTCTTCTCATGCAAGCTTATTAGGTCACAATACTCAACTCATTTCTTCAAAATGTTTTAAGGTGTTTGCTTGGAATTCATTTTTTTTTCAGGACCTTAAAAGGGTGATATCAGGGAAGTGGATGCCGCCCACACTCTATCGTTTTGGCGATATCCTCGAGCGACAATTCCAAGCCGGATATTCACTTTGAAAGCTTTCTTAATATACTATATAAGAGTGATCTTATTGGGCGACCTTATAAGCCAATACAAATTCCTTAAACGAGACACTATTTCGTTCAAAAACGGTAACTGAATAATGTGCATTGTTTGGCATTTTTTTTAAACATTGTCCTGTTGGATGCACATGTTCTCCGATCCCAATCCATCAACTTGTGGCAATAAAAACTCTTTGATCATGCTTATATAGCTCTTGCAAGGCGATCAAGGTATAACGAATCAAATGAGACCCAATTACACTTCTGAATGATGGCTTCGAGCAGTAGCTAAAAGACTGTCTACGCATTTTAAGGGAACATCCTCAACATTTTCTCTTAAATCAGCTGCAGAGAAGAAATTGTAAAAGCTTCATGCGTTGCACGTCGTCTGCTCCTCCAAACGAGCTTTCATAGGCTTCACGACACTTCTTCAGTCAGTAGTCGATCTAGTGTCTTGATGGCATGATTTGACTTTTTTTTGTTTTTATCAAAACTATCTTAAAGATGATAATTTTGAAAAATTAGACCAGCGCCCCTTATTCACATCCCTTCCACACCCTCAATGTCGCTGCTATGTCCTTATTATAAATTCCTCCTTGATTTAGGGCATCATACATTCAATTCCCTTGTTCCTTCACATTTCCATATGTTTTAATTTTTCATCAGTTTATTCCTCATCTTTGTTCTGTCTTCGGTTTTCTGTCTTATCTTTTGCTGTTTTTTTTCTAAATGAAAAGGCAAAAATCGAAGGATTTGCATTGTGATTGTGAGATGTCTAAGGACTCTGCTCGGTTGTTGATCTCAATTGTATTGTTCCTTGTTGGATTGTTGGTATACATTCATGTTCTTGTTTCTAAAACTTCCTTTCTTTTCTGTTTGGCTTGAGGGGACGAAACATTATGCTTTGTAGCCCGGTTTATTATGCTTTTACCCTCCCACTTATGCAAGTATCTCTGTACCCATTCTATCGGAGATAACATCGAACGAGGTCCTTTTCCACCGTATTCGCCATGTTGGTGCCTTGTTAAGAATATATGTCATCGGGAGTGAGTTGAAAAAGTTTTTAATTATTTGCAATCGGACATGGAATAACTTTGGTTTTCTATCTCTAAGACAATGACAGCGAAGGGATGTGTATGGTATCTTTGAAACTTTAGCTCGTTCGTTGTATGCAATTTGTTTAAACGTTTGCGCATTTAGCTTGCGGAAAACTTTTGTACTCATAGAAAAAAAATAAGAAAGACATTAATGGGGATTAAAATGTTGGGTTAATAGTTTCTATTGTAAAAAGAATTTGTGTGTGATTGCGTTGCTGTTTTGTCATTCTGCTTCCTCATTCGTTTTGACATCAGAACAAAATATTGCTTTGTTTGCAACAAGCTCTTCACTTTAACTGTTTTGTGTGTTTTGTTTACCTTCATCTTTGTAAATTTTATATTCAAATATTATTGTTGTGATTTAGACCTGACTAGATGGTAAGCTTTGAATTGTTCCACTATTGTCGGCGGATAGGTGCGATCCTTTCATTCTTTCCTACGTAGATCTGTTCTGGAAAGACAATCAGAGCATCAGTCGAATCGGTGCTATGAGGCCACCCCGAATTCGACCATCCACGTACCATCATAATGCACTTCAAACAGCATGTCACTGCTAGAAAAAACACCCAAAAATTCCTAGCAGTGGTAGCATAGCTATTTGCTAAGATACTACCCGCAAAATTAGCTGGTTTTTGACTCTCTTTCAAGTGACTAAAATTTTTGCAAAAATTAATTTGACCAAAAAGCATGTCATTTTTTATTTTTCAGGCCATCGTTCTTTAATGAAACTAAGTCTGAGCTTAAGCTGCTTACGCTTTTTCACATCTTTTGGAATACTACTTCCAGTTTTCTAGACCGAGAGCTCTGGTATTTTGGATATATAAATGCTTAAGCAGAGGTTCAGTCTTCTTTGTTGCCACGTATCTGCGGCTGTGATTTATTGATCGCCTTTGCTGCTACATCCGCTCGATGTAGCAAAGCTTATAAAGTCGACGTGTTTTGGTTCCCTCTTCTCCTCCATGGCCTTTAAACACCAACTTTTGAAAACTATCGAACCGACAGACCTAAAAATATTCCTCTGTAAAGGTTGCCCAACGCTATTTTTTCAAGTTTAATCTTCAAAAAAAAAGAGTTATTATTGCATTTCATTTAAAAATAAAATGATTTCACGTCCATTCCTCTCATCATATTCTTGCCATTAGACTATAAAATTAGTCAACATGCGAAGGCTTTGGTTCAATGGCAGAATCTTCAAGGCATATATTTTCTTCTATTGCATGAGTTTTTCATGGAATGTTGCTATAAAGACTCCACTTAAGATTTGGAAAAAAAGCAGCATCACTTCGTATGTTTCCTAGCGTCCGTGCTGTTCGAAAAAGTTCCAGCATCGTTTTCGCTAAGATTTTTCTTACAGAACAGTCGTTTTCTTTGAGAAACTAGCGTCAAGCAAATGACTGCTGTTGACTGATGATAATCATTGAATAGCAGCGCTTTCGCTTTCTTATTGCCTTTTAAACAAATGGTCAAGTGTGAGTCTAATACGCACAGGAAGGCTTCCGTATCACCGTACATAGCCTATGGTACTTCTTGAATTGCGATTTTAAAAAAAGTACGCTTTTTTTTATTTGGACACCTTTTAACTTTGAATTATTTTTGTTACTTGTTATTATAGCGGCCATAGAAGTGCACTTTCTATGAAAAATTCAAGTAACCACATATTATGGTTCAAAATATACAGCTATGTGAGAGTTGAACGGACTGCGGGGGCTTAACTTATTGGATTCAGTTGGCACCCTTTGGGTACGGAATCTTTAATACCTTTTTAAATACACGCGACTGTAAACACTATACCTACATGAGGCTTAAAACGATTTAGAGGAAAACAGAGACCGATGCACATGGTTTTTGAATTTCGGGAAATGAAATCGGAGACCGGCAAAACATGGAACAGTAAGAGAGGCAATGTCAGCTTTGAAGCGAGTCAATTAACTTTATAACATTATTGCCTCCTTTACGTTTTATCGCTCGGTTTTGAACTTTGTCTAAAGTCTTTGGAGTACCTGCCCACATATGGGAGTTACACTCCTCGTTAAGGGCGAATTAAAGCTTTGTATTTTGAGGCAAGATCGAATTTAGTATTGTATTCATTGTTGGCAATACACATTCCGAGGAAAAAAAGGTCTTTCAGTTCAGTGACGCAAGTGCTATTCAAAAATAATGGCTGAAAATTTATAGTGATAGTGGACAGCGCTTTGCTTTTGAGTCATTTTATTCCTCTCTTTTCATTATCTTGCCATTCCATGTCCACCGACAAAGATGAGGATTCTGAATTTCAGAACAAATGGTACTGAGTAGATTATACCTTTCCACTGTTTCGCCTCATTACTCTCGTCTCCTGACATTATATGTCTTTAGTGCACTATTTATAGACATTTTTTGCGTAATCCTTTTGAATCAATGCTCTGTACATTTATTAACTCACTTTGTTTAATTGCTTATTAAATTTTAATTATTTATTAATTTTATCGTCAAAGAATTTGTTTTCACTTACTTGCTGCATAATACCTTTATGAATAATAATACTTTTATTTGATTCTCGGTTTATGATCATGGCTTCAGTTTTATAATTCATCGGCCTGATTTCTGTGAACTGGACGTCATTAATATTTGTAGATGATGAATAGCGAATAGCATTTTGATGCTAAATGTTCTACCGTCAAAGCTATTGAAATGTATTCCAACATTTGAATTCATTTGGCAAACAACACTTCAACTGAACTCCATCTATTCCACATTGTTTCAGATTGGCAATGAGTATTGATCTGAACCTCCGTTTGTAGTTCTAAGAAAATCACTACTTTTACCATAAATAAATGCAAGTTCGTTTTTCACTGCGTCACCACCAGATCAAGCAGCGATTCGCAACCGTGATGTCTTCTGTATCCAGATTGATATTCCCTAAGCAAATTATGGCTCTCCATTTATTTGGTAATTTTCTACAATTTTCTTTTCGACCATCAACATAGTCGAAATTCTACTGGTTTGTCAGATTTTTTCTTTACATTTTTTATAGCAGTAGTCTAGGAAGATTCCACAGCGATGTGATTATTTCATAATCTGAAGACAGGATTTCCGCAACTTTTTACTTATGAAAGGTTGAAATCGTTCTTATAACTCATATTATACTATGTTTTATAATATATTATAATATTCTTTGATTTAATTTCTATTAATTTAAATTAAAAACGGCTTTTGTTATTATTCTCTATTCGATTAACATTTGGTCTAAACTTTAACACTATTGACAAAGAATTTGTTAAGTGTTTTTGCTAGAGTTTGTTCATTTGTTTCAATTGATCCCTCATGGTTGACTTCCTTATTTCATTTTTTTCTTCCTTAAATAAAAGCGTTTTTATCATTTTTCACATTACACACTTCTGTGTATCTCTATTTCTTAGACTAAGATTGTATAGTGGTTAGTAAACTCAGCTTACCAATTGCAGTCCACGAATTAAATATAGCACAATTTGTTTTTACAAGTGTTTTTTTTTATTTCACATTAAGTAAAGACTTCAGTAGTTTTTTTCTTTCATGTACATGAAATAATAAGATTTTATTTTCTAAATATATTCTCCTATCTAAATAATAAAATACAGCAAAAAAAAAAGACAGCACATTTTTAGTATTTTATTTTTTTAAATATTGTAATGATATTCGTTTTATTTCTGCTTTTTTAGTAATGGAAAGAACGTCCGTAATTCTTAAATTATCTCTGCTAATCGGTTTGGCAATGATTAAAACAGTTTTTTTTTAATTTTTGCGGTAATCCTTGCCAATTGGAAATAATGCTTTATTTAAGCTCGTCCATGTTCTCGTACTGCCTGTTTTCAGCACCAACAGATCTGGCAAGAAGACCCCAACAGTTCATGTCTGGTGATCGCGCTGGCCAATTCAAAACATTAACGTTGTTATCTGAGAAAAACTTTTTCACAATTTTTCCCGTATGCACCGCGGCATTATCTTGCTCACAAATAAGCGGCAACTTGATAATTTCTTGAGCAGATTTTTTTACTTTTTAACTATTTAACTAAAGTATCCAATTCGCGAGGTAACCTTATCAGAAAATGGAGAGTCATAAAAAGTATAATTAACAATTCTGCTGCCAACATTCCTAAAGCTATTGAATTGAACAGGTGCTGTTATTAAAGATCCTCTTAAAGTAGCTAACGTTTTTAATACATTTTTTGCATCAGTTGGATAGTCCTCAGATAAGCCCATAATATAATAATTATAATTCCCATAATGAAAGCTTCTTCTTGAACCAATAAATTGTTCTGAATTATTAAGAATAACTTTAACTTTTTATAGAATTAACTTTTTTTTTTTTGAAAATGCTATAAAAAAAACTCAAATTTCTTTTTTTATTTGAAAATACTATCCTTCCGTTTAATAATTGAAAATAATTTCATTCAAATGGCTGCCTCGGCTGGCCATGCAGTAGCCTACACGATCGGTCCAATTATTAAGCACATTATCGATTGTGTGCAGCTGTATTTCACCAATGGCTCCACGAATATTGTCCTTTAAAGCGTCAATTGTCTCTGGCTTGTCGGCGTAACACTTATCTTTGAGGGCACCCCACAAATAATAGTCCAACGGTGTCAAATCGCAGCTTCGAGGTGGCCAAACGACATCAGCTCTGCGGCTGATAATGCTATCTTCAAAAACAGGGCGCAAAACATAGAGTGTAGCTTCGGCTGTGTGGCACGTAGCGCTGTCCTGTTGAAACCAAATGTTGCAAATATCCTCCTCTTAAATTTTTGTGAACAAAAATTCGTTCAACATGGCTCGATAACGATCGCCATTGACTGTCACGGCCACTCCTTGCTCAATTTCGAAGAAAAATGGCCCAATTATGCTTCTGGACCAAAATCCGCACCAAACAGTGACTCGTTTTGGGTGCATCGGCTTTTCAATGTATGCGTGCGGGTTTTCTGTGCCCCAAATGCGACAATTTTGCTTGTTTACATACCCGCCAAGATCAAATGAGCTTCATCTAAAAAGATAATTTTTTTTGCAAAATCGGCATCTTCTGTAAGTCGATCGCAGGCCCACTTAGCGAAGCGAAAACGCATTGGATGGTCAGTTGGCTTCAACTCCTGAACCAATTGGACTTTGTATGGCGTCATACCAAGGTCTTTATGCAGAATTCGTCTCAATGATGTCTCCGAAATGTTCGATTGTTGAGAACGACGGTGAATTGATGTTGATGGCGCTTCACGCACACTTTCTGCCACAGCAGCAATATTCTCGGGTATACGCACTGTTTTTGGCTTTTCACGCTTTGGTTCACCGACGAGGATGCCAGTTTCTTTCACTTTTTTCACAAGATAACGAACATACGGAGATGACGGTGCTTCTCTTCTTCTAAAATCCGTACGCAATTTTAGCACACATTCAGCAACATTACCATGATTTTCAAAGTAATTTCGCAATATTTCCCAGCGTTATTCAAACGTATACACAACCATATTCGATCAGCGGAAAGATAAAACTAATTATCTGTCAAATCAGACATGAGCTAAGTGTTACCATTCACGAAATAAGCACTAGTTGAAAAAAAACGTAAGATGGCGGACGTGATATGAACTCCTCTTTTTTTAAATCGTGGTAATAACAAGACAGACCATCAGGACCAACGGGGTTATACTTTTTCGCATACGTATATAGTACCCGATGCCATCGTTTTCTCCAGTGCACGTGTTCCATAGCAAATTTCAATCTACAACATCTTCCTTGTGTTTTGCGGATAGTGTCTTCTGAACGTTTCTAACATCGGCTTGATCAGCGATTTTGCTAGCCGTAAAGCGAGAATTCGATGCAATTCTTAAAATTGACGGCCCGATTTCTTTTTCTTCCCGAAATTTTCTGCAAAACTAAACTAGTTTTTTGTTAAAATGTGCTTTCTTTTGCTGGCGCTGTATTTAGTTAAAAAGAACCCAGTTAAAAGTGATCGTCTTATTTTTAATGCAATGAGAGGTATACAAAAAATTAAAATTTCGTGGACTGTACTTTCCAGTCAAACAACAAATCAAAGTCCTTCTGTGTCTGCTCGATTGTGTTGCCTTCACAATTCCTAATCATAATTCTTAAAAATATCAAGCCCAAGGTAAACAATGTCGTTCTTCTTAAAATTCTCATCGTAGCTCTATTTACCAAAATAAATACAGTCCTGTGTATACGAGTACATGTATTACACACATGCTGTTGAGGAGCATATTTAATTTAAGGTATGCCATTGAAACTTTCTTAATATCAAATACCAACAAACTTCATTCCAGCGCTCTTCCTTTTGAGTATAAATTATAAATAAGCAAAATATGATTACATATTTGCTCACACGAAACGAAATCCAAATGAAAAACACAACCAAACGAAATCAGCTTAATTCCAAGAAAAATGATTTTTTATTATCCAAACCACCCCACCCCAAGGATACATCGACTTCCGTAAGGATTCAATGAATAAAGCAAAACGAAGGGCAAAAAAAAACGAAATCATCCACAAAGATAGCATGCACCCATTGAAAACGAGGAGGCTGCTGATGCTAAAACTTTATCCTACCATCACTCATTCACTGTTATTGGTTCGGTACACAAACAAATTTGATCTGAAGTTCTAGCGCAAATACGTATAGCACACAACAAGGAAGAGGCGCAGCTAAAAGGACTCGCCGTTGTGTATTCGTTCAATTCAAAGACGACACACACATTTGTATCACTGCCGGATGAAATCGTCCTCTCATTAGGAGCACCAAGGAATCTGCTTGAGCGTTCATAATTCTCTGTGCTCGAGCAACGTCGTCGTCCTCATTGGGCGCACTGTTCGAAAGGATTCCGCATGGAAGTTCTGTGTCAGATCTGAGATTACACAAACAAACTACATGTACGCAATTCAGACAAAAGCAAATATCCTTTCGAAACTGGATGTGTATTTTTACGTCAGCAAAATCGTTAGCATCAATATTGCTGCTGCGGTACGTTACCGTCAGTCATCTAGGCGCAAGCTGCTATCAATCATAACGAAAGGTAAAGAACCTAAAACATGCGAACAAAAACGGAAGTCGGCTGAAGCACAATCGCTTCCTTCTGTGTACAAAGCACGAGGCAATTCTGTTTAGAACTTTGAGGGACTCTCATCGTTACGCCGCCACCCAAAAGTGTGATCTGTCCAATAAGGCAGCTGGCATACCAGCTCAAGACGAAGGAACAGAGAATTCGAGGGAATAAATTTTAATTAAATTTTTTCGCCTGCAATAGGGAAGGATAAAGAACAATTCTCGGTGTCCCCTTTTTTTTGTGCGCTCTTGAGCCGTGTCTTTGGCAATGAGCATTTTCCCAAAGCATTTGTATTTCGTTTTACATCAACCTTCGCATATAGATTTTCGGGGGAGGCTGGCGCTCAGGATGAAGGATATTTTGATTGTGCACACACAAAAGAAGCAAAATAAGTTGTGTGTGACTAAAAGGCTTTTGAAACGGCGACGACGACGACTCCGGCAGTACGCAGTACCCCTTTTTTTTAGCGTCGTCGTCGTTAGAACCAGTTGTATTTGGCTTGGCTTCTTGGTTGTTATCTTTGTGTTTCTTTGTATATATGGTAGACTTCTTTCACTAATTAGAAGTCATTTTTAAGGAAAACGAGATTACAAACAGGATGCTGATGTTGGGAAAGACTATATCAGTGGCACTGTAGTAGCAGTGGCTGTAATAAAGATAAGGAGATGATGGTATTGTGCATGCGACAAAAAAGCTGCGTGTTTTTTTTATCGGGTTTTGTTGGTTAAACCATTTACGCCACCTGGTTGTACACCGAGTTGTATCCATTTCACTTCCCTGATGGAGTTTTCTACTTCCCTTGTGTTTGTGGTTGATGTTTACATGACGATAAAGATTAAATTGGGCGGAATACCAAGTATTATTCTGAATATAGAAAAGATATATCTATTTCCGTATCATATTTATGGGAGGGAATATATTGCCGGGATTTTACAAATTCATGTAATTAAAAAAAAAACAATTACAATTAATTATCTGGTAATGGTTTTAAGAGGTGCACAGATTAATATTTAATTCATTGTCAAGACAATTATTTCTGTGGTGGAATGTTAAAATTACGAGTAAGTGAAACATTCCATTTATAAGTCTTCAGATCAACACGTCCTCAAAAAATGTATCACTTTGAGATCGAGGTAAAACATTAATCAACCAACCGGAGTTCGATATATGATCTTATGTAGTCTAAAATATCCAACATGAACGATCTCCGGACCTTCTACTCTTGTCGATCTCTAGCTCGCTGCTTCCAGTTTTCCCTCGAAAGTGTTCAAAATCTGCTCTGCCTTCCTACTCATTGACTCCAGCACTCGACTCCATAGAGTGAAACTGGCATGATCAAAGTCTTTTATAGCATAAATTTCGTCATCCGAGTTAGGTGGTTCGGCACACCGAATTAGCAGCGCAAAGAAGGAACTTAGGCTTCCTAGAATCAGAGAATAAGATTTCCAAGCGAGTTTTACCTCTTTTTTTTGCTCTTTTTCACGGTTCTTTTTGTTTTTGTGCTGTGTTGGCTTATTACTTATACGTGACAAAATGTTCCCAAACAACAAACAGTGACATCGAATGAGAGACTTTAATTGGCCTTGCTGTTGTCCGGCAAACGTGGAGCGGCTTTCTCATGATTCAGCCTTAAAGCGATGCAAAATGTGAAGGTTTTATCGAACGATATGTTTCAACTGAACAACTTTATCAAGTCTTGTTGATTTGACTTACTTAATTTTATGTCCTGGAATCTTAAATCAAAGACCAGACTGCTTATTTCTTGGAGCTTGAAGCAAAAAATTCTTAGAAACTGTACTCTTAGTGTAGATATTTTACGACGCATGTCAAATATTGTCCAGTAAGATTAACTAAATCTTAATATTATATATTAAAATTTTTTTTTTTAATAAATAATAATAATAATGAATAATACATTTTTTTAATTATTACATAAATCTAAACCAAACCCTTCTAACTTTCGAATCACTTCATAATCTTTTGAAAGGGTTTCCGTAATGGCTAGCAAATTATTTAAAAAATATAATAAAAAAATTGTGTACTTCTCAGAAGTCTTAACACCCTTCCTTCGTTCTCTTAGTTTGTTGGTGTAAATGTGAAACTTTTCTATAAATTCATACTTTTTACTCGATTATGAATATTGATCAAATTGTCATTGCGAACTGGTTCTGTTTTCATTAAAGACGTTTACACTTCGGTCCGATTATTTTCACGTTCGTTCCATCTAAAGGCCCCATTGGGCCATTTGAAATTCCACTTTTTTCTAAGAAGCAAATTTTTGGCCGACGTTCTTCTTCCTAGTTGTAGTTAAATCTTATCTATTTTGGGCAAATATACCTTTCCAAAACAGTAAGCATTTCACTTACAACAACCGACACTGTTGGATGTGCCATTCCAATATTGAAGTCATTCGCAACACCTAGCTGGTAAGTTCCTTGAGCAAAGAATTTTAAGACTGCCAGCTTGAGTTAATTTGGGATGGATAGCTGATTTTTTATCACTTCCTACTTTTCGTCGATATCTGTCTATATATATATATATGAAGGCTCGTTTCTTGCAGTCGAAGGTTTTGTAAAAATCTGGAACCGAAACATATCTAGGGCTAAAGGTAAAAGTTTAAAAATTCTTTGCTTACATATTTTCGGCCAAATCCATTGGGTTTGAAGCATCTCGCAATACCCTGCGTATCTTGGCTTGCTCGCTTGCACCTGCTTCATCATAATTCTTTTCAAAACACAGCTTTATCGAAGATATTACGCATGATTGGGCTTTAAGAGCCACAGATGTGTGCTTTTTTTCAGAATCAGAGCCATAATCCATGATGAGCATATGGAAGCCTACTTCTACAGACTATCAAATGGCGTTGATGAGCTTTGTAATGCTGTTAAGCAAAATTAACCAATCAATATTTATGATGGTGTTTTACAATGCCGATAGACAAAACTTCCTCCACACTTTTTCCAGCAGTTTGTTTGTATTTGAAAACTGACAGGCAGTATAAAATGTCAAGTATAGAACGATCTGTTAAATGTAAAATAAACTAAAAAACTCGACCACTTCCTTGTGGTTAAAGGCAAAGACAACTAAGGAACATCTGTCAGTCCTACCTCAAATGGGAACTGATCAATAGACATCAAAAAGGATCTTATTTTCTGTCAGGGTTTCAACCAGTATAAGAAAGGTGTTATACTTTCAAAAAAACAAGTATATTCAATCACAGCACGTACCAAATACAGGGTCATCCAACAAGAGTTTTTTTTTTAATTCTGCTACATAAGCCTTGGAACAACACTTTCATTGACTATTGGGCTTTGACTAAGTCGGTTTTTTTTTTTCAAAAACGATGCTGCGATCGTTTCAGTGAGGATACCGCGTTGCTAATGTTAACTGATTTAAATGACACTGAGCATAAACTTGCGGACGACAATACCAATTTTGAGACGAATAGGACACGTGATTGCTCGAAATCACAAATCTAAGATTTTGTCCTTCATGGTTATTTTGAAGATAAAGTCCACCCCAGCCACTGAAAGGAGTATAAAAACACGCGAAAAACAACCTCAACTATGCGACAATATGATGGAAAAGTTCCACAAAAATATTTGTACACCAATGCGCAGCCGATATTTGGCAAGTATGGCATTCCATTTCTAGTCTCAAAGCCTTCACCTTAGATCCAAATGGAAAAAATACGATTTATCATAAACATGTTGCGTTTCTCTTAATATTTAAAATGACATCTCTTGTTGGAAATAACATATTAATATTCCCCATCCTTCATGAAGTTAAGTCTTTAAGTGCCCTGAGTTTTTCAAGCTTCTTATCCCTGTTCGAAGCGGAGATGTAGATTGGGACATCCACACAGAATGCATTGACGGGTTCGTATTTTTCATCGGGGCATCATCTTGGCAGCCTCAAAAATAGTCCTTAGAGACTGTGCCCAGTCTATTGGGTGCAATTGTGATTTATCACATCAGGACATCGATCAAGATGCATAACTCAAAACTAGAAAATAAACTTCTAACCTTAGGCAGCCAGTCATCTCCAGGAGATCTTTGATTCCCCCACCATCTTGCTTTGTCATAATATTGAAGACCACTTGTTTTAACTTTTATGGCAACTCTATCTCCGGTTCTTAATCTATGGAGAAGAAAGGCCTTATATTACAAGACTACAAGAAAACAGCTGCTAAACAAAAAACTTATTTAATTTCGAATTTTTTTAAGATGGAAAAAATGTCATGCTGCTAGTAGCATGAGCTTATAACAATCTCTCATTCCAATAATGTCGACTGCTATCTACGTTTATGTATCTTAAATTCCCACATTCAGCAGAAATTCCACGTTCTGTGACAGCACACCCCTCAACCCAGCAAACTACATACCTCAAACCTATCGCAACCAATCTTGTCGTTCTGCCTGTGGAATTTTCGAAAATTTTCACCATAAATCACTGGACCAATGAACTTCTAAAGTCGAAGCACGTCCATTCACTCGTACAGAGCACGAGTCCTCTAACCCGGCTCCCAAAACCAGGATTCACCACACTTAAACTGACAAAGGCAAAAGAAAAAAAGTAAAAGTTTATAGATATGGACGAATAGGTCCCGGAACAAGGAGAAACACAGAAATAGTTGCTTGCCAGAGATGCCTTCAAAAATTAAGGGTTTCCATTGCAAGAATTTGCACTAACCCTGTGGCGTTGCCTTTATCTCTGTCGCCAGATCTCACTCAATGCTTCGGTAAATTAACGTCCCTTTGGTCTGATATAAACTTTAAAACTATTCTACCGACAACCGTAGTGGTTAGAAAATTCCTTTATACTTTCGAAATACCTTTCTCAGTACGAGTGCATGCCTTGTAATGGATGTCTCTCGGTTATTACGTCAAAATAAACTTAGAATCGAGTAAACAAGTGAAAATTCGAAGGAACGAGAATAAAAACGATGGAAAATAAGCAGCACAATCCTGGCCAGTGCAATTCGGTGGTATCAAGGCTCCTTGAACAAAATAAAGCAGTCGTTAGGTGCAATGTTAATTTGCAAGCAGGTCAAGTTGAATCGGATATTTATACAACGCGAGAAAAAAATAAGATCTCCACGAGTCCTTGCTCTGCACAGATAAGGAAAGCGCTTGAAGGTACAACCAACTGTAACCAAGAGATACGGTTCTCTAGTGCAACGGTGGCAGAGAGTGTATGTGTGTATTGCTTTAGGTGTACGACCTGCACGGATGGTTAAAAGTAATTTAAAAAAGGATTTTCCTCTCCTCGTTTTAGTTTGCTTCTGGTCGCTGGTGCCGTCACTGTAATTTAGGATACTATAAGCTCAAGTTCATTCAGTGAAACTTTAAAATTGGACAGTTCCTTTTTTTCTGACTGTCCGTCATGATGTCAATTTAACGTGATAAATCTGCGTTAAATGAAGACTCATAATTGAAATGCAAATGTATTTTACAGTAAAAAAAAATTTATAGAACTAGAGCTTAGAATTAACTCTTGTAAGGAAATCATGATTCCTTGCGTGTTGGCCAAACTTCTGACTAATTACTCATGAGCCTACAAGGAAACGTGAACGTGCAAAAAATATTATTCCAAAAACAGAAACAAGCATATTGTCATAATATTATTTATAATGGTATTTCATTATCGACAATTTTTCACACAGAGATGTTTTCATTAAGAGTTTGCGTATTATTTTTGAGTGGCGCTTTCAACCGCTGTGTAGCTAATAAAATATCAGATTTCCAACAGTAAAATGATCCTAGCGAAGGGAGAATAAACGAGATCAATATGTCCAACCTTTAAAGATTTTGGCAAGGAATTATCATATTTTGAAGTCATTAAATGACAAGAAATTCCCCCTCCCCTGGTTTTTGGACCAAACTCCTTCAGAAGAAGTAACACAGTTCACGCAAATCTTAATTTCATAAATGGCAAGTTAACTAAATCGTGCAGGAATCATTGGATACTCCAATTGAAAGTCGCTAACCCAATTTTATTTACCACAATCCCAAAGCCTAATGGAAACAAGGTTAAAAGAGCTTACCATCTGGCCAAGAAAAATTTCCCCTTATTTTCGTTTTTCGTCGAAAATGGTTGCATTAAGGGGGTATTCTAGTCTAGAGGCATGAATTTCATGTAATTTTTGAAATGTCATAAAAAAAAAGCAATTAATATTTTTAGCATCCATTTTTTATTAGTTTTTTATTAACATAACAACAATACAGAAAAAAAATCAAAAAATAACAAAAGTTAAAAATTTCAAAAATTAGCAGTTGATCAAGTGTTTCAAACAATTGGCGCGTAACCATTCCCACGATTTCAACCCTTCTAGCAATCTGAAACCAAAAAAAAAGATTATTAATCAAGAATAATGTCGCAATGTCTGAAACAACGGAAACGTTGGAAAGAATTTTTTTTTCACAAAATGGCGACTGCCTGAAAAATAAAACAATTTTTGTACCACTTTTTTTGTCTGTTTTGAATTTTTAAAAGAAAAAGTAATAGAAATTTGGGGATGGAGATAGTTCCAGACATGGACAAAGAAGACTCTCTAAAAATTTCAGATAAATCGGTCCAGTAGAACCTGAGAAATCGTGGGTATTGTTTTGAAAAAGACTGTTTCAAGAAAAACGCGTTTAAAGTTTCGCGTGAAGTTTTTCGCAGTCTAAGTTATGAAATGATATTGTAGCATTACATTTATTGAATCTGCCTTTCCTGCTTCATACATCGGACTTTCCTTGACTTTGAAAAAACTATTTTCCGCGTTTCTCTTTTCATATCGAGCAGTTTTTGCCTGTCTTGATGCGTTGGATGCTCGTATCTCGGAGCAGTCAATCCGGGCGTTGTCTCATTTCACAGCAAATGAATGAGCTTCCGGGCCAATTTTCATTCCCATCAGCTCCATCATTTTTAAAATAGGAATGAAGCCTTCAAAAAAAATATTTCACAATATTTTTACTTCACTCACAGCACATACTATATGTATGTACGTCCACGTGGTTTGAAGGTTAGAATTAAACTGTTAGCAGCTGGACGTAAGTGAACACTAAATATAAAAGATACAAGTCACATTGGGTTCTTGTATTACAATATATACAAAGAAAAAAAGGCTTTACTAAGAAATATGGATTCAGTTAGATGGAGAATCCCTAATGTCTTTTGTTCGATTAGTTCTGGCCGGACCAGTTTGGATGCTGGGTCAGCAAAATACCGATATCTCCGAAGATAACTTGAATTTTGAAAAATTCTCTTCTAGACATATTCTTGAATAGTTAAACTTTGAAAATATAAAAAAAATCGATTTTTTTTAATTCCTAGACAAAAATATCCCCTTAAGCACTCTACTAATTAATTATTATTACTAATTATTTAAACGTACTCTAGTTTAATGATAGTCATGCAGTGATCAGTAATTTTGTAATCTAGTACATTAGAAGACAATTTATGTACAAAGTTAGAATTCAACATTGCAAAAATACGGTCCATACATGTTCGGAATTTATTTATGATACAAGTCGGCTACGAGTTTCCAAACCCTATGATGACAGTGTCTGCGCTATAACTCCGTTTTTGTCTCATACAAACAACAAATTGTTTGTCTTCAGTTGTTCTATAAAAACATTCTTGTTCAAGTTATTTTCATGCATTCATGCCACTTATCAGACTGATTTTTGCTACTTCGCAATCGTAATCGAATATTGCATGTTGCATTAGGATCATAACCAGGAATTTTATGGCACGAAAGTTCAAAGTCGTACAACCAAATCTCAGTTCGGACAATAATATCGGCATCGATATTGTGAGCATTTATATGAGCAAAAAAAATCTAAGTTTTTCCTTATACTGCGTATATTTTGATGCACAACAGCTATGCAGGTTCTTAGTTGAAACCATGAAAACTAACCCCGGTTGGATATCTCAAACGATATGGCGGTGTGACTTTGATTTCAACTGTCAATGGAAGACTGCACCACATTTGAAAAATTATCAATTGTTCAAATTGGAAGGCAGGCGATAACCTACTGCGTCTAGATTTTGACTCCACGATCCTCTGATCCCTTTCGATACGTGGATACGAGTGGTTTCAATATGAGTGCGAAGAGTCTACTTCATTCTGCGAGGAATAACAATGAACATTTCAGGTCCTCATGTAAACTTTCATTCTCAATGATCGCATTCCCTCCATATAAACCAAAGCCAATGAGGATTTTATTGCTATTTCGCATCCTAGTAATATCTTCACTTCAAAAAAGACAAACCTTCTTTCACTCATCTGCTTTCGAATATTTTTTCCCAGAGCCATTCGTCCAATTGAAATTGTTCGTTCATCAATGATGCATCAAAATACGCTTCAAGAATTCCATACCATAAGTATTGAAGATCTTCTAATAGAATCCCCTACATTACCGTCCATCAGTGTAATCCTTTACAAATAAAATGGGTCAAATGCGAACTGCTCACCTCCTGGAAAGCAAACATTAATCAGGCCAGCTAATTAAAATTAAAAATTGCTGATCATTTCTGCTTGTCAGATAGCCGGAGGTCCTTTGAAAACCATTAAAAATGCTTCTATTCATTCATCACATCGAATACGAATGCGAATCAGGAACACACGATTCACATGTCCATCAGTCTCGGGCTTGAAAATGAATAAGCAATCAACTTGCTTAATAATGTACGAGGGCAGTTATCCAAAATGCCCATCTTCATGATTGATTGCAGCATTTACGCTCCAAGAGCACATGCAAAAAAAAAAATAATCCAAATGGAAGGACAACCAACGTGAAAAAGTAAAAATCATCCGTAACTTCCCGCCGATACTCAGGAACAGACATTCAGCCGGATGCGAATAAATTTTTCTTCGACTCGCCTAATACCCTTTCGCAATTGCTAAGGTCCATTTCTGTGGAAGGCCGTAGCCCAAACGGAGTGGGGATATATCCTGCAAAAAAAATATATGAACATATATATCTGCAGGTAGTGATAGCGAACCAATCGAACTGAGTTTCACAATCAAATGTCCGATTGACCACAAGGACACGAAGGTTGATGGACATTCGATGCCTATTCACATTTTCGAGAGCTTTCAGCTTTTTATTTTTCGCAGTCCTCTGACACCATGTAAGGACGACACGAAGACAAAAGTGAAAAGCCCTTGAATGGTGTGTCAACGAAGTACTCGTAGATATGTATCTCTCCTCTCCCTGAAGTTGATTTGACATGAAGATTGTACCAGGACATAGCCAATGTTGTCCCTATGCGTTGAACCGTGAGCAAACATGGATTTTCATATCAGGCCGTACACAATAAGAATCATTACGAGGCCACTTTCAGCACTCGAAGTGAATTCAATTTACTAGTAAGCGGGATGCCAATTAAAAAGTGTCAATCGGCGCCGATTTAGAATGCAAGTGCAGTGTTAATTCCCCAACAGACATCACCTCGTTCGGCGTTTTCAATTAATTAACCCCTGTCAGGGGATGTCTTTGGCCGACGACTTATATAAATGGCCAAAGCCTGGCATGGAATGGAATGGAGAAAGCTAGCAACAGAAGAGTCTGGGATTGAGTGGAAAATTAATTGAGCACTTGTAGTATACACTTAACTGCACAAGTTTCTCGAAAACTCCAGATAGAGATAATGAAGAAAAGTCAGTTAATGGCATCAGAAATTTAATTGAAACGAATGATGGCAAGGTAATGGAGGAGATTCAAGTCAAAGCGATTTCTACGAAACAAACAGGCGAAGAGGATTGAAATGGTTTCCTTTGAAATTCTCATCTGACTGCTGTTTCAAAAGTTCGACTTTGATGGTTCAAAGTATCTTGTGAAGTGCGTTCACCGCTGTCCCAGGATTAACTGCGACCCAAGCGCTGGACATCACACAATGGTGTGCCCATAGAAACCTCGGACGTTAACTATAAAGTAAACTTAGAGCCACCTCATTGTAGTTCGAAAAATCATAAGGAAATTTATCTGATATATTCGTGTTCAGTTGAAATTCTATAACTATCACAATAATAACTTGAAATGGGGCTAGGTTGCGAAATGATTAGCTGCTTAGAAAGTTAAGTTGAAGCAAATTTTCTAAACCACCTTGCGTTCGTATAAACAACGAGGGAGTAGATTCCAAAGACGAATGGCGGCAACGGAAAATTGCTTTCAGATATAAGACATGTAAATCGAGGTAGTATTAAACAAGCAGACTTGTTAGATGCCGGACAATGGATTTTTTAGTAAAGATAAGCCGGCTGCTTGTTTTTATTTTTTTTTAAAGAAAAATGGGCGTGCGAAACTTAGGAGAGATTTTGTCCTTAAAATTAAAAAAAAAAAAACAATTTTTTTTATTACGAATTCTTAATCTACATGTAAATAGAAATAAATCTGTCGAAACGTTTCCCGAATTTCGAACGTTAACGATATTTTAAACGCTTTTGAATCTGACCACTCACGCGACAAAGCAAGAATCGACTGCGTGGAGAGACAGTTGACCGAGGCAGCTAAAAAGGCGCGGATTGAGCAGCAGGAGATGCTAGCGGCTCAATATGAGCAGCTAGAAGAAGAGGAGGGATGTCTGTATTTATAGACACATTTGTGCAAACACATTACAAAACTTTTAACGCGTCTTCTCGAAAATACGTTTTTAAAATTAGCTGACATTCTCCTGACCGCTTTAATTAATATACATTTATCTTCACGAAATGACGGATCGTTTTTCCAATTGATTTGATTGGAACGACTTGAGGAACTTTTTTCGCCGAGCTGCAACGGTTTTTTTTTTTTTAAAGAAAAATTCGTTTACGTTTTGTACACTATTAACAAAGAAACATAAAAGCAAGAAAAAAACCAGACTCAAAAAGCTTTACTCGTTTGCTTTAAAAAAAAAATAAAATGTAAACACCTGAAATATGGAATTGCAGGACAAAATTTCCCTTGATATAACTTGCTAAGAACATGTTATCAGGTGTTGAGGAGCATGATGTGAAACATTATCAAATCTTCCAAGACAAATTGCATATCGAATGGTGGTGCCGAATGCTTCGTTTAGCTTCCTTTTGCTCTCGTTGTCACATCCGTAAAAAAGTGAACATCCAAAGGTAAGCTGAGAAGAATAATAAGAGCCTTGGCTAGAACAAATCTCGATTTCAACGGTGTACATTTTTGGGTACTCCATCGATTTCGAAGGACGCCATGTGTTTTCCCAACAAAAATATTAATTTGATTATTCCAAGTAAGAGTTCTATTGAAAACAACTTCTTGATTCATTGCAGAATCAATTAATTCGATATGTCAGTCATTCAAAGCTAGTTTGAAAATACAAAAGCTCTAGTTTATTCTTGAAAATCACTTAATACTAACATTTACCTGAGTTGACTAAACCACATTTCAAAGACAATTCTGAAAGTCTTTGCTTAGGATGGAAAACGAGCCTGAATAAGAACTAATGGACACCTTGATGTAAGGTGAAAACAAAAGAGGACCTAAATTGATCCTTGGGGAACACCTTAAGTTCAAGGAAGAAAGTCTGACAGTGCATCATTGATAAATACATCCTGCTTTCCTTCACTCAGATATGATAATTGGAGTTTGATCGCTAGAGTAGAAATGGAGAAATATCTTAGCTACTTCAGCTGAACAGAGGAATCTACCAATTTAATTTTTTTAGAAAATTTAAGCAAAACTAAAAACGTAATATGATCCATATCAAGTTGACCTTTTATGTCTTCGATTATCTTAAAACAAGACAATTATGTTATTGTGATAAGCATGAAAGGTTAAATATTATTTTATCTAAGAAAATTATACTGTTTATGCACAAATCGGTCACCAATCTTTGAGAAACGGAAAAATCCCAGTCATCAAAACCGTATTTATAACGTGTGTTATGTACGCAAGTAGTTTTGGCAGATAGCTTTCAAGAAAAGGGGATGAATACCGTCAACACTCATAGCATTCTATTTTACTGACAAAAAACTTGCAACAACATCTTCATCACTAACCCATTCTCACCCGAAAAGAGATGTCGTCGAAAGGGCAGATTCGCTGAGCGAAGGATTAGCATCAGCATTGGCATTTACTTCCTATTTAGCTCATTGCGATCGACATCACTAGATCGAATTTTGTTCCAAGTTTTTCGAACACCTTTTGCTCACAATTAAATTGCACTTAAGTAGTTCTTATCTTAAATCGATGAAATTCTGATTTTCTTAAACATTTTCACTGGCGATAAGCCAATGGATGAAATGTGTTTTCAAAAACATGATTTGACCTCAAATAAATTTCTTCTGCTAACTTAAATGCTATTTTACTAGTTTTTAGTCAAAATATAAATAATCAAACCAAATAAAAATTGAAAATCAAATATACTATATAAATTTTTTGAGTCTGTTATTTTCAGAGCCGTTTCTTGTACAATCTGAATTTTACCTCCAATTTCTTGAAAAGGTTAACGAAAAGGTCATATAACTACAGTAAACCAATAAAAAACTCAGACACTGTAGCTTCTAACATTTTTAAAGCGTTTTTTCTTACAGCTAAATTATAGTGAAATGAAACGAAATCGCTTGCATTTTTATAAAAAAAAATTAAAAGATTATTAAAAGTCACATAATCAATGTCTAAAAAAAACTCGGAATGAATAACAATTTTAATTCTTAAGAAAATTGACGTAAAATTTGGCTTTTAGGCCCTTTTTCTTTAGAATTTTCCAATTTTCTGTACTGGATCGAGTTCATCAACAAACTTTTTGCAGATGGAAGAATCAATTTTGGACCATTCATCCTTGAGTATGAATTCCAACGATTTTGTTCCATTCTCTTTTTGTGCTTTATAAAACTATTTTATTTTTCTAAAAATTTTTAGGCCTCTTTAAGGCTCTAGAAAAGTAAGCGGATAAGTGTAACCCAAAGAAATAATAAAAAGTAAATCAGGAATCATTTTTTTTCTCGAAAAATTTTCGCACGCTGATTGGTGACTTTTAGACCAGTTTAATTCGAAACCGCACAGTAAAGGCCAAATAATTATTGGACAGAGAAAAGCTTAAGAAAATAAAAGGTACACAATTCTGTCAGGAATTCAACTTTTGTATACTGATGGATCCAAATCAGAAAAACGATTTAATGGAACTCCCATTTTCGTGCCCTGACAGTCTCTATATGTTTTGAATGTAGAAGCTGACACGTTGACAGCAGATTTTGAAAAGCACGAAGGAACAACAACCCAAGTCCAATTCTTCAAATTTTGATCAAACAAGGAATATGGTTATCACGCACGTTCCGGATGCATAAGCTTCTCCACGATTACTAGCCCTCAGAAAGACAATTTCGGTTATTTTCGTAGCTGCTGATAAGGAAGTTTACCTCATCGAAAAGATGATCTCTGCCAAAATGTTCGTCAATTTCAAGCTTGTCTATGTAAAGTTTTTTTCATGGTGACAAATCCTCCAAGTGCATCACCACTACGACAAGTATCTGGGACTTTCTAGAATCAGAAATAAAATTATTTATTTAAAAAAAAACTTCCAACTTAATTTCATCAAAAATGCAATCAAGTCGCATTCGCTTATTCACTCAACTCCTTGAGGAAATGCTTCTAAATTTCCTCAAATAAAAGATACACACGCAGTGATTATTTCACAGCGTTGGAAATGCATTTTCACCTACATATATCCTGCATGCAACATGAGAAGGATAATCTGTAATTTGGTATTCTGAAGCACCGAAGGTACCGAAACACGGAACGATTTCAAGCCACAGTCACATTTGCATTCGATGTAGTTGTCGCTTAACAGCATTCAAATAACAACGGCGTCTAATGTATAGTGTCAGGAAGGATGCAATGTGATGTCGTATTTGCATCCAACTATGGGTGTGCAATCGAAAACACCGACTTACAATCGAGTTTTATCAAAGCGTCCTCGATTTCAGATGCAAATGCGATTAGGGCAGCTACAGCAGTGCCATGCCGTTGGCCATGACACAAAGGATTCTTTCGACTTTCTTCTGTTGTATTTTTGTGCTCTGTTTTGGGGTACATGATTTCTCTTAACAGAATAATTGGTGGAATTGTGATTGCCCGAGTGAACATGCACAGATATACTAAATAAAAGGAAATGATTTTCTTTCGAAGTAACCGCACAGTTCCAGTACCCTTTTTTGTTTTTTATTTTTTGATTTTAAAATTGAAATTGCTACAATTGAAAGACTAGTAAATGCGGTAGGTAATGAAATCGAAGTCGTTATTTGAATATGAACAAATCCTTGGTTATGTTTAAATTGTTTATAGATTATGAAACACATTCCCATCTGTAGGTCTGGCAACAAATCGCGCCCATATTGGTTGCGTAAAAAGGAAACACCTTCCTGATGGCGAATATAAATTTTTTTGCTATTATGTACGCCAGGAGACTTACGACTTTTTCCACGTTGTCACTTTTAAAACTCCTCGACCAGAAAGGCTAATGTCTGTCCACTCTATAACCTACTCTGATCACCAGAGTTGTTTATATCCAAAACTTGACGGCTAGATCTATATCACCTAACTATTTGTACAACTCTTCGGTGAATCATCTTCAATTTGGTCGGTCGGAATGGGGATTCATAACTCAATTGCCGTCTTAGTCAATATTCTTTACGGGCATCATTTCTCGAGTTCACTGCGGATCCTGCTGTAGAAATCCTTGGCAACATTGAACAAAAATTTATCCTTGGTGACATTTTATCCTCTGTCATATAGAAGTCACAGCGAGTGGTCAGTAACATTTCTATATAGATAAGCTTACGTCACAACTGCGCTTGTCAATAATTATTTTTTAGGGTTCCATACCTACAGGGTGCCAAAGGAAACCTAAAACACAGTTTCCGATGTCCCTCTGTCCATAGATAATATAAAGTTTGAACTAAAAAGTAGTCAGCATAGAAAAAGCGGTCTGTTTAAAATCGCAAGTCAATTTTACGACAAAAAGTCGGCTATGAGAATTTAAGAATTTCATAAAATATATAGTGTTACATTCAGAACGTTGGTACGGAACCCTTCGTGTGCGTGTTCAACTTGCATTTGCCCAGTCTTTTTCCTTTAATAATTAATTCGATTTCCAACTGTCCTATTAACACATTTCGTACAGAGCTACCAGGCATGATCGCACCTCACAGTTTTGAGAAATTAAAAGTTCATATAAGTTACATTCTACTTCAACGTTTTTGGACTCATAAGGACAACTCGTCACAAAAAGCAGAATCAAAAATGCAAACAAGTCAGAAATGAATGACTGAATGTTCTGCGAGATGGACGTTTCTCTACAAACAAAAATTGGGGCAAAGGGTGATGCAAAGTCGCAAGAGTAGCATTTTTGGTTGCTCGTAAAAAATGTAAAAAAAGGCAGTACCAAAATTTTCATTCCAACTTTTGTGTACAGCAACAATCCAGTCATTAGTTCTCTGGACAGAGCAAATCTACTAACATGCTTTGCCACATGTTGTGCTTGAGTGTGTGAAGTACTTCGAACTAATCAAAAAGTACGACTCCTCCAAGTTCTTGATGTTCACAAATCCGCTTGTGTTGTTTTAGATTGGCATGATATTCTCTTCGGGTCTCATTTCGAAACACCATAGGTCATGGCGGAAACACCATATGTCTGTCCTTAAAAGGGTAAATCTTCTTCGCCCTGTAACAATCGAACTTTTTATACTTATTGCCCTTTTCCAAAGGTCGTGAAAGTGATCATAAGCCGTAGCCTTGTAAAATATCCTGATTCAAGAAAATTCTTTTCTGATATCTGATGCAGTCTCATTTAAAAATGGACCATAAACCAGGAGAAAGTAAGATTATTGACCATTAAATTTAAAATGCACTTGTCAGAGTTTGGCGTCGGGCTCAGTCGCCAGAAACGCTGCGAAATATTTCGTTTTCCTCGAACGATTGCAAGAAATAATAATCATACTTTGGCCGTCTGATCAGGCTGCCACTTTTAAGGCCTACCTTTCTTTCAAGTGGGAATATAACGCGCATATCTGGTATGCTTGTCCGAAAACCATGTTATGCTTTCTCGAGGCTTAAAACCGACTGATACAACTTATTTGAATCAAAACTGCTTAGAGAAAGACGCAATATTTCCTTTTTTGCCAGCTCTGTTATAAACATGAAGTGCTTCAGCTTTTTAGCCCAATTTCCACACGTACCATTGGGTAATAGAAAACTTTCCTTAACCTCTCAAAACGAGCCTGGAATGTTTTACCCGAATCAATATGGCCGACTTTGTCCTTGCTATCGTAATTCAATTCACGTTATAAGGGTATGCATAAACCCTTGAACGCAGGAAAACCTACTCACCTCCCGCAATCTGGAGCCATTTTCTGTGGTACTGCAGATGGTACTTCGAAACCAAGCAGAGATCAAGAGTCAAGTCTAAGAGTTTTGATCCTAACCGTTTGGACAAACCGGTGTAGTGTCGTTTGTCTCGGAAGAGTTTTCATCGAATCTGCACCAAGGTGTCGTTTTCGGGAACTAGTTCACACAATTCTATGATGCGTTTTTAGGGTTCCGTACCTCGAAAAAACGTAACCCTTATAGGATCACTTTGTTGTCAAGACACTTTTTCTCAGGAATGCGACGAGGTATCAAACTGGATTTTATATCAAATAATCAGGTCTACTTGGAGCTGTGCAAAAATCAAACTTCCAAGCCAACGCAAGCAAAAGATACAGCCTATTATGTCGCAAATTTTCGGCACTCGCAAGGGAATAAAAACCTTAAGGGTACTTCCAGTAGATATAGAATCTTCAAATTTGGCATGAAGCAATTTTTTTTTCAAATTGTCGTGACGGGTGAACCTTAACTTAAATACCTACAGGTTTGCAAGGAATCCTAGGTGCGTTAGTTCGACTCTCACTTGGGCGGTTTTTTAAAATGTCGATAGCCGCATTGGTTTATTCAAATCAAATTCTGCAATAATCAATTATTTTAATGCCATATTTACCAAATGACCCAAAAGGTACTTGATATTAAATTTTAACACTCCTGGACCACCTTTTATTGCTAATGGAGCTTTCAGCATGGTCATTATTGTTTGACAATGCAAATTCGTTGTGGCGATTCCATTGGTGTTTATTTATGGTTGCGGACTTTGTTGCTCTGCGCCAATAATACGCCTTCGCAGAAAGGACATTTGAAGATTAGGATAATCATATTCGAATGGAAATCTCAATTTTTATTATCCATTGTGTATGCCTTAAAGAATTGTGTACAAATGAGCCTTTTTTACAACAAAAAACAAATATAATATGGATATTTTTTTATGTTACCATAAAGTGTAAGCATTGGTGTTAAATGTTGAATGTTATACCTGCGATATTAGTATTCTTTATTTATTGTTTTTTTTTTAACAATAAAATAAAATCCTTTTTTATGTTCTGTTATTTTGTTCTTCAAATGTGATTATGCCAAGAATGAATGATATTTTTATACGAATTTAAGGCTCCAGTTTTGACTCTAAACCTGTAATGTGTCGATTATAGAGACGTTGTGTGATATCGGTGGTCATACTAGCGCTTCAATAGGTTCAGTTTTCATTTTTTAACAACCTGGAATTCAAAAAAGGTTGTCATCCTAAGGTACATATGGTCGTGACTATTCATTAGCTACCGAACTGCATTTTTCGCATAAATTATTACCAAGGTTCACGCAAAAACATTTATCATGCAAACTTAAAGGCGATGGTTCAAGAGAGGGAACAAGTTCCGATCGAAAACTTCGGCATGCATTTCTACTTAAACAAAAAAAAACAGTGCAGGCTATTTGCAAAAATAAGTTCGAGTCAAACAAAACCGTAGCTGGAGCATGTTCCAACAGTACGTTTGGAAAAATATTATCCTATGAAAATGTGCATCCTCATATCAAGGGCTATGATAATATACATGAAACACCGATGCACTACCGCCATCAAAAATGTTAGAGTTTCGTCTTTATAAAGTGCAATTTCTTTCCGAAGGTGTTATGCTTTTATCTAATTAACCATCAAGAGGCAGTCATATTGAAGTAAATGCAAATGATTTCTGATTGATCAACCAATTTCTGACAACATACATGCAGCAATTTCCTGGCTTCAATATCAACAAGACCCCTCCACTCACATTTAGACTTTCAATGGAGAAGATGAGGCTAATTTTTCACACTGCAGCTATGAAGATATATTTTTAGTACCAAAGTCACCGGACCTTGCACCGTGCAATATTTTGTTGTTGCAATAAGTGTTAATGGCAACAGTTCCCGAACAATTCAGCCCCTGTAGAATACAATCGCCGGGAAGGGGCTGCCATTGCATTGAGCTTTCACGAGTTGACAAATTTAATTGTCCCCTAAGAATGGAATTTAGACGAGTTCTGCTGTATTGTTTATCGTCAAAAATTCGGCTCCATATAAAAGAACTGACCAGATGAGTGTCGAATTTCCACGAGGAAAGAGGTACGCCTTTACTACCGAGGGGGCATTCGATAGATCGATTTCTATGCTCATGAATTTTAAGTCCAAGGCTTGTGCCATATTCTTCACTGTGAAGGCTTCTTCATAATTTCACGTTTGCTACGAGCCATGTCATCAACTTGATTAACATCGCAATATCTGTGAAAGAATTATGATGAAGAGCTCTCATGACATCGTTATCCGGAATCCGGTGCAAGACTTGAATTGCTCTAGTTCTGTTTCAAACACTGCATTTATAGTACCTTGCGAGTTTTCGGACGTTGTGTAACAAAACCAGATCAGTTTTCCGGGATTCTAAATTCGACCATCAATTTATAAAGTTCAGTGCCATGAACGCTGTCATATGCGCATTTGAAGTTGTTTTTATTTGAAGTCTTAAAGTTGTTTGGTCTTTTTCAGGATATAGGAGTGTAAAAAGTCTATTATTGATTTGCCGTATACCACACTGGTATGAACCGTCTGACTATGATCTAGTAAGCCTCGGTAGTTTTTAAAAGAAATAAGATTGCTTTTTTGTAGTTAGAACGGATGTAGCTAATATTTCGGGCTTTCATCCACCCCAAGCTGGCAGATAGTCTGGAGCATATACTTTATGAAAAAAAAATAAGTTTTAAACCATCTGAATCCACAACCCTTTTATAGTATATTAAAGTTTTAATAGACGTATGCTGCAATTGAGTTTTCTTCATACCCTTTAAATCTCTCTTGATTGTTCGCAGCTGCTGGAAATGCTCCAGAAAATGATCTTAAATCTTCGCGTACCACTTACACGATTTCTTTAACCTTGGCGTAAGGACTGGTGCAAATTACTTGTTAATTTTTCAGCGTCTTCTAATGTTCCTGGTCCTTGAATAAAATAAGTACTAAGTATTTAAATAAACTGCACGGCATTGGGCGGTTGTAAATGGTTTACAAAAACAGACGCAAAACACTAAACTTCTCTGTCAGCTTTGTTTCTTAACTTATAAATTACATCTCAAGATTCAGAAGAAAATTGATACAGTCACCTTTTCTACAGCCTCTATTTTTCATCAAACCACCGAGAGACTTCAACTCCATCAATAGGAACTTATTGTATATAAGTCATGAAATCCTTCCATAGAACTTATGCCAGGTAAAAATACAAACGAAACACCTTGCAAATTTTTGTACATAGCTTGGAAATAATAAATCATAGAATCAAGATAGGTCTTTGTTGGTATATTCGAAACATAAATCAGGTTGATTATCTTTATGGGAATTTTTGTAGAGAAGCAAATTTGGCCATTAGTTTTATCGGAACGAAATTTATTGTTCCATGTTATAGGTCACACTTTGTTAATTTTTTTTTTGTGCTACGCGACCAGTAAAGAAACAGGCCTGGGGATACGGTTGTGTCTTCCATCCGTTTTTGTGTACATTGTTCTTACTCAGTTTGAAAGACTTCTTAAAGTTTAGATTATGAGTCCATTATCGAGATTGTTGTAGCAGCATATTTGAATAAATGAGGTGACACCTTGTCTCATTTACTTGAGACAGTATTTAACTAATCCAAGCAAAAAGACCAATGAGCTTATTGCAGCAAATGTTTAAAAAAACTAAGAAAGAAGTTCATAGTCCTGATGGAACTGCACTTTTCAAAAAATGCAGCTGGCGATGAACATTGTCGAACCAACTAAATGTGATGTGTTTTTCTTGCAATATCGAGGTTTCTTAAGCTCGTGTCTGTATCATACAGTGGGTGAAATAACGACCTCATTCCGAGCAATATCTTATTGAATGACGAGTTTCATTTACTCTTAGATCTAACGACCTTACGACGAATGAAACCACGTTCACTAAAAACGATGTATAGGTCGAACTAAACTGTTGATTTGTAATGTATTATTTCAAGCCTGAATATATATAAAAAAAAATAAAATAAAATAAGAAACTTATGAAACGATTACTGGCATGCACTTTATGGTATCTGAAAGCCAGTGGCAAGTGCATTAATTAACTCAAACGTATTTGTAGGGATTAAGTTGAGTTGCATCAAGTGAAAGTGTGAATGTCAGGCAGAGACAATGAGGGGTTGAAAAAAATATATAAAACTAATAAGAAATTGAATAAGGATTAAATATTTAAGAATTCAAGAGGAGCAAAATACAATCAGAAGGTGGCAAAAATAAAATATGATGAGTGCCTAAACTGCACTGAACAGCAAGTAAACAAGGTGTAATTAAGTTTAATTATTTAATTTTGTATAACGATTTGGCAACAGTTATGATAGAACGCAAATTAAGTCTTCCATACCTAATCTAAAAAGAATCCACTTTCGTGATGGCCGTTTGAAAAACAAATAAAAACCAGATCAACAATTCGAATCGAGTGAAGAGTTTGAGTTCTGAAAATTATAGATGACATATTACAATGATTTCTTCTTTGTTACAAAAAAAAATGCAGAGAGCTCAAAAATTAGCAGCAGTTTATCCAGAAAAAAATGAAAAAAAGTAAAAGTTCAAACAACGGTCACTCAAAAATAAAAAAGACGGATATTTTTTTTTCAAAAAACAAAGTGTTCCTTGCTACTTTGTTGGAAATTTATTTCAAAGCGATTCAATTTTTGAACGATATCTGCATTTCCTCTTCAGATAACTTTGATTTCCGGATTGAAACCAATATTTAACGCATAATCAAAATCCATCCAAAAAAGAATCCTGTTGCAAGCCAATAAATGCTCTAGTGTTAGAAGGACCGAATGCAAGTCACATTCAAAATACCTTTGAGTACATCTAGATGTGAACCTTCAGCTTGTTCATAAGCCAAGCAAAAACCAACATAAATATAACGAAGCATACCCTAAATCTTTCATAAATCGCAATTAATAAGTGTAGAACGATAACAAGATTCTGATGCTTGAAGATATTTTTAAAGCCATGGTTCCACTGCTTACGGTCAATGTGCCAAGAGACACATTTTAAGTCTTCAATGATCTGATAAGATATTAATTATATTATATATAAAGGGATGTCATAGTTTAGAAGCTTTCAATAGATAACAATAACGAGACATTCTGGCCAGATATTGTTATGCCTCGGCTTTACACGTAGGTAAAAAAAAATTAATTTGATCTTCGGAAAAAACGTCTCGTCGGGCCAACTTGTTATTCCGGGTTCTTCGGAATGTTGGCGTTACCTTCGGAGAATGTCGAGTAAAGATGACCGATGAACTTTCGCAAAATGTTGAATTGAGGAGAATATAACCGTCGTTTGATAAACACAAAATGACTTATTTCTTGGTTTTACAGAAAAACAACTTCGTACTTTATTATATTATTAAGTTATAAATTCACAATTAGGTTTAAACAAAACGAATAACTCTACTTCTTAGACTTCTCGATACAACTTCGACTTCTCAATATTCTGCCCCCTTATAAATAGCTTTAAATATGCTGACAGATAAAATTAACCATTATGACCAATGACCAGATATCGATTTAATTGGGTCAACTGTGGAATCAGCAACATGAGTGCATTGGCGTCCTGTTTTTCTGAGTCAGCTTCATACGTATGTTGACTTTTTGTTTGTTTCGTTTTCTTTTATTTATTTTTTTGTTTGGGCTCACTGAGCCAGTATCAACCGAAAGTTTACTGCTAGTTAGCCGAACATAATTCCCGTGTTCGTCAAATATTGCTACTACTCCAAAGGCACCAAAGATCTCACTAGGCAAAACTCAGTGTTACTAGTTTGAGTAAAATGTTGCATCATTTTCTCGAAACATTGAAGAAGATGCATGATTTACAATTTTTATTCCCAAAAATTTGAACCTGGACTTGGCAAGATATCATATCGTTCCATAAAGATAGGACAACGTATCTCACACTTTGTTCAACAATCGATTGCTTCAATAATCGTGCTGAGACCTATTTCTTGCGAGTTTCCATTGAAAGCCCATCGATGCGGAAAAACCAAAGACTGATGATCCATCATAAAAAAACTTCTTGCACTCAATTTCATACATTGTAGTTCCGCACAAATAAAGTGACACATTTGCATGAGCTCGCACACAGATAAACAGCAAACACTTTATTTGATAAAAAGTTTCAAATTAAAAACTCGACAAATTATTGATGACAAAAAATAAAAGCAAATGTGTCTGCTGGATTTTTTTTTTTTTTTAAGGAAAAGCAACAATATCTCGAGAGCTTCACATAACATTTGATGGCGTTAAAAACAAAGTCATCACATAAAACTCAAAGTTGAAGCACCGCTCTCAAAAGCAATCAAAATTGTTTCAAGCAGCTGTCTCTTGCTCACGAGCAATTTAAACTCGAGCCATTGTTGCGGCGCTATGACCAAGATAAAGTCAGATTATATGACATCTGTCTGCAGACGTTTATCGACAACATAACATAAAGGTCCTCGACCGTTTTATAGGTTGTCTATCCCCCACCAAAAAATAACCGCACACAAACCCAACAAAAACAATGCAATCTCCGAAAGACTGCTGTCGAGATTTTGATAATTCGCTCAGCAAAAAAAAAAAAAAAAACCCCACATGAACCACACAAAGCCAAGGAAAAAAAATAGACAAAAAAAACCTCACCACGCTTGCCCTTAATTGGATCTGAAACTTTCTTTTCAGCAGATGCAACATTTAATTCACCAAAAAGAAGAGGAGCACCATAAAAAGTATCTTCTCCACTTTGTCATATTTTACGGCCCCGCAAATGCCATAAAAAACAAACTTACCAACTGTATTCCCTCGTATTCTTTTAAAGTGTTCCAAACCAGCTTTTGATCTCAAAAGAGCCTATTTTGTAGGCTGTTTCCGTTGTTAAGAGGAGGAAAAAATATATGAAATTGTTTTCTTTTTTTTTTTTTTTGTTCATACTTCTTTGAATGAAGGCCCCAAATACAAGTAGTCGAGTCGGCTCAGGCTCTCTGTGCCTTGAATGGCATAGTTGAACACACACTTGAGGGCTGAATGACAACAGTTGCGGAAAGAATTCAAGTGGAATGGTCCGACAAAGGACAATGCCTTTGCTACTTGCCATTGTTGTGTGCTAAACTTCCGTCCACTCATGGGCATGTGTAGATATACCATATTTTCTTGGCCCTTTGTGGAATTTCATCTATTTATCTACATATCTATTGTGCAATATTAAATGCCAATTCTATACTATAATTCCTTGAGAGAATTTTACATTGTAAGGAAAGGAGTATTCCGGTTGAACATTCAAAGGCTATGAGATTCTGTTTATGAAGATGATTCTTAGGAAACTGGGAAACCTAACCAAATTGGTTGTCGAAACTAATTGAGCCCATATATGTGCTTGTGATCAAAGAATATGTCAAATATTAACAAGTATTTCAGTTTAAAGATAATAGCAGCTTGGGCTGCTTTTAAATTTATTTATTCAACCATTTGCGACCGAATGAAGACTAAAGGTTTAAAGAACTGATCAGAAAAAAGGAAGTAGGAAGACACAAACTACTCCAGCAATTTAAAGCGAATTGAAATTTTGATGCCACAGCAATGAACTGCTTATTTGTGGTCTCTGCTTCTCTGATTTTTGAAAATTACATTATTCAAATTTTTTTTTGGAAACTTTTCCCCTCCCCTCAAGGTGATATCTGTGAGTATGTATCTTTTATAGTACTGTGCTCGAGAGCGTTGAACGTTCTATGGGACACATATACTTTCGCACTCGCACAGTCGCAAGAGTACTGAAAGATTTAGACATACACAAATCCGCTGGTCCAGATGGTATTTCCCCTATAGTTCTGAAGAGGTGTTCTTCCACGCTGGCAAAACCACTGCGTAAGCTTTTTCATCTTTCCTACTCCTCAGGTCTCTTTCCGAGCAGATGGAAAACTGCATTTGTCCAGCCTGTCCCTAAAAAAGGCGATTCTTCTTCTCCCTCCAATTACAGACCCATAGCACTTACGTCCCTTCTTTCTAAGGTCATGGAAACGCTGATTAATCGTCAGCTTATGAAATATCTTGAATCATGAAAACTTCTTAATGACCGACAGTACGGTTTTCGTAGCAACAGGTCCACTGGTGATTTGATGACTTGTCTCACTGAAAAGAGGAACCAATTTGTACATAACTTCAGTGAAACAAAGATAGTTGCACTCGATATTTCAAAGGCATTTGACAGAGTCTGGCATCCGGCTCTTTTGTCGAAAATGCGTGCAAATGAGATCGGTGAGTCTCTTCTTCGATGGATTAGAAACTACCTTTCGAATCGTACAATACCAATTGTATTGGACGTTTTCAAGTCTGAAATTCACCAGATACATGGAAGACATGGTGTTCCCCAAGGCTCAGTTTTGTCTTCGACTCTCTTTTTAATTTTCATTAACGATCTCTTGTCTATCACATCTAATCCAATATATTCCTTCGCAGATGACAGTACCCTCAGTTTCTCATATGCGTTTAATGATTCACGCCCCTGCTCTTCGTACGTGGACATCGAGCGACAACATATGCTTAACTCATTAAATTCTGATATTGACAGCATAACCAAATGAGGACAAGGACCCTTGTCATTAAAGCGAAACCCTGACACCCAGCCATTGTCCATGAATGGCATTTGCGTTGAAGAAATCGAAAAGCTTTCAATGCTCGGTATGTGCGTCAATTCTAGCCTACGTTGGAATGACCACATATTCGATATAGCCAAGAATGCAGCGAAATGCTTAGGTTTTCTAAACCGGTGCTAGAAGTTTTTTACCCCTTTTGATTTAGCCATAATTTATAAGGCTTTTATTCGGCCTTAAATGGAGTACAACGCTCACATCTGGGCAGGTGCATCCAAGACCTTGCAACTCCTAGATAGAATTCAAAAGCGAGCGATAAAACTCATAGACGATGACAACGTATCGAAAACAAGTCACTCGCTGGAACACCTTCGAAACGTGTCTTGCTTGACTTTGTTTTATCGCTATTTCCAGAAATTCGCTCGCAACACACGTACATCATCGAATGCTCATCAGTTTACCCTAAAGTATACTTTCGGGCGTACTGGGAAATTTAGAAATTATTTTATAAGCCGCACAATGCGCATGTGGAATGCGTTACCTCGCTCTATTTTTCCTTTGCACTGCAACCTACAACAATTTAAAACCAATGTGCACTGGTACCTCCTTTCTCTCCTTTCCGCTTCTGCTCGTGCTGTGTAAAAAAACACTTTAAGGGTACTTCCAACCCCTTGAGCACTTGAGCACTATTTAAAAAAAAAAAAAAAAATTATGACAACTATTAAGGTTACATAATAAAAGTAACAATATTGTAATAATGAAAATAAAAAGAATGGAAATATAGACAGGAAAGAATAGGAGTGATGAGAAAAGATTGAAGAATGTAGAAAGGAAAAAGGGAGATTTAAATAGAGCATGCCTGAATTTCACAGCGCACACCATATTATTTATTTACAGAGCCAAAGAATTCTATAATTCGATGGTGTAAATAATGAACAATAGCGATGAATTTGTGAGGCGAAATCTTGGTAAAATGAAATTGATGGTTCGGGTAACTTGCGTGAATTGCAATTTTTTGTAAAGATATATTGGTTTTTTGGTGTAAATCAATTTATGCAGAAATATGCAGTACGCCACTTTAAATACTGTGCTAGTAAGCAGAAAAGAACGTTTTTTTATAGTTAAATAAATGTTAATGTACCGAGTCATTTGTTCAAGAGAGTCCAAATTTTCGAAAAGCACTTCAGAAAAGGATATGATTGGAACCAATAATGCTTTGACTAGTTTAAACCTGTGGAGTGATTTTGGCAGATATCCAGAGCTTACGCAGAGCACCATATATTCGTTCCAGCTTCTTAGTGCATCACTAGTTTTGAACATAACCGAATATGGCTTTCGCTTTGTATTCTTCAAGGTGATGATTGATGTCATATGTTATGTTTTATATCGATGAATTTGTATCGACTTAAATTTTATACGACATGAAGTACATATGTGAAAGAGGTAGAACTGATACTCCACTCGTCGGTCATACTTATGTCCAACCAATTTTGAAAGTTTTATAGCGACGCCAAGTTCTTATTTAGTCGGCCTGTTTTCAGCTTTTCTTGTATCGCATCATTCTCTCTTGAGCATTGCTGTTCTGAAAAAGAACAACAATGCACTTCGTTTGTTGCCTTCTTCTTCTATTTTTATTCTTTTTTCGTCATACGGATGGATAGATTAATACTTGAAAAGTTTTGGAAGCAGTTCAAATTTTGAAAAGAAATTTCAGTCAAAATAATGAAACACCTGCAGCTGGCACACGGTTCCTGGAAAAAGTTCGTCAAACTGATTTGTTGATTGAATACCGAACATATATTATTCCAGTATTTGTTAGTTGCGCTCAACTGCACATCCAGTTTGTAATGGTGCTTGGACGCAGGTTTCCTTGAGAACGCCTTGACAAATGGAGCGCACGAGAGGAATGACTCTTCAACGCGAAGTTTCATGATGTTGCAAATATTATATTTAAATTTATAGTATCAAAATATAGACCAAAACTTATAAATCACTGAAAATTTTTTTGAAATCTATCAATAAATGACTGAGAAATAAACCATTGAAGTTAACTCATTTTTGCATTTTCCGATTCGCCTGTGATGTCATTTAGCCCGTCCGAGATCGTCGCACCGCAAGTGATTCAAGTGTTTCGTTAATATAAGTTTCGTATTCGCGCCACGGCCCTCTCGTCGTTTGCTGTTATAAAAGTATAGTTCTATGTTTTTTTTATTTCACTGTTATGGAAGAAGGTTTCGTAAAAGGACCAAGCATTGACATATACACAGTGATGGACTTCGTTACATACTGCACACTTCACTTCCTTTTCGCACAAATCTGGTTTGGCCCGTTATGAATTCATCTTGGGTGTGCAGGCCCAATAGGTATATCAATCAGAAATAGGCAGCTAGTATGAATAGATACATAGGTACTTACATCAAAATGATCTTCACACACATATCTTGTGCTAGAGCGAATGCGAGCCGGCGTCGTTAGAGTCGTATGACGTCACAACCTGGAGCGCTGTGTTACGAAATTTTTCTTGCAAGCGCAACTTCAAAGCCCCATAACTTTTTCATTTCTATAGATATTTTAACGATTCTTTCAGACTTCTGTTTCATTTTCCTTAAATTTCAATAATTAATAAAATATAGGAAATAGGAAACTTCTCCATTAAATATGCATCCACAATTTGAGGAAGCTTATTATCGTACAAGCCGACTGTTGATTCGGATCAAAGTTCACCTGAACTGCAGTAAGTGAGAAGGTTAATAAAACTCCAAAGTCAGCACACTTAATGTAAATGCCAGAAAAAAATTGCTTTTTAAACAAAAAAAAAGATGCCAAATAAAATCATCGAGCTATTAACAACTCTTTCCTTAGAAGGATAACAGAACTCAACGATTTAATGTTGCAAACTTTGTGACTTTACTCTTTTATATATGTGGGATTCTTGGCGGAATCCCGATTGTAGCCAATTAAAAACACTTAAGAGTTAGATAAAATTAATAACTTTATTTAAATGAAACTTTTATTATGTGTGACGCTGTGGTGAGGCGATTGACTTCACGGCTCAGACTACAATGACAATTCGTTAAAATGTGAAAAGAAACTAGAATGGAGAGGGGCGCAGACAAAAACTCCTTATGTGCCTGATCGGATGATGTTAAGGGGAAAACATGTGTTCTATGTACTGTGTACGTGTGTCGGTCTGTTATTTGGTCCCGTACGTTTTGTCTGTTCGTTTTAAGGTGATGTTCTACGGCTTGGCCCCGTCCCACATATATTTTCTGATTAACATTGCTGTCCAGCTGTTTAACATGGTCATGATTGCTTCACCACAAAAACATCGATCTGCCTTTATCAAATATTCTCCTCCAGACTTTCTTTAAACGAAGAAGACTAAAATTCAAATTAAGGGCTCGCTTGTCTAGACGACCAATAGGAATATTTTTACACGTTTTGAAGATAAAGAAGAATCACCTTCCTAGGGGTAGCAATATTATAGTTGCCAGATCATTCTATTCTATGACCCACGAGACATGAATGTTTACTTTAAGAGCCTCAAGGACTTCTCGACTTACTTCGCAGGATTTACTTCGCAATAAAAAAATCTCTCGTCACTCTTAATCATCCTTCAACATTTTATGGAAATACACAATCAAATTTCGTGGATGACTATGCAAGATATTTAATTTCACTCAAGCCATCGATATTAATTCGATTAGTCGTCGAGGCTATAAATTCTCAATAACAACGATAAATCGTTGCGTTAAATTACATAGAAACCAAACCACCACTTAAGTCACAGCAGACCTACTTATATCGACCATAAATCTAAAATTTCTAATGCTCTACTCTAAGGATCGTCCCATTAAACCAAACCATACTTCAGCCTCCATAGTACATTTTTATGTATTTTTCATTCATGCAAACTGAAACTCATAACAACCATTTTTTTCCGCACGGCTATGTCATCCCACAGCCCGCCCCGAAAAACAAAACATAAATAAAAAGGATCTACAAAAGTATTATACTTAAGCATTCCACGCAGATACGCATACGTTGCCGTCGCCGCCTCGACAACGCCCCGGTACCGTACCGGCCGTAGCTCCTGTTTTGATAAAAATTGAAGTGAAATTAACCGCCGCCACCGCCGACAGTGATTCATTTTAATTCAATCCGTATCCTATTCAAATCAAGGAGACTTCTCTCATAACAAACTTTGTAATTTGTCGTCGTCCTTTTTTTTATTTTTTAATTCAAGTGAGTGTCCCTGAATCGGAGGGAGTGTATTAACAAATGAACCGGCAAAAATATGCAAAGTAGGTAGCAAAGAGTAGGCAAGGACTCAACCACTCATTAGCGTAATATTGTTGTCAATTTGTTTTCTGGTTTTGGCAAACTTAAGTTTTAAGTTTTGGTTGATTTGCCGCTCTTTCGCTACCGATGAGATGTCAAATTGGAGGATGTGGTTCTGCGAAAAAATGGGAATCGACGTTGTGGTAAACAGATCCCTCTCCCTATGTCCCTTGGGGCATGGATGCTGAATAGGAGATGCTTCCTTTTGTCAAAAGTTTCATAAATCTAATGATTGTCTGGATCACAACGGTTGCCAACTGGGGCGTTGTGACATACTTTTGTAATCCTTGTGGGCGTGTGCTGAAATTGGTTTCATGACGATGTACTTATTTCTTCTCTTCGAAGAAGTGACTGTACAGTATTGCTGAGATGTTGAAAGTTTTTTGTAAAAAAAAAAAAAAAAATTTAACAAGTTTGAAGAGTCCTTAGGCAACAGCGAGTGGACAGTGTTAGTCAAGTTCTTTTTTCTTTTCTGTCCAGTGTCGAAGGAAGTTTTCTAGATGTGGTTCTTCATTGTTTTTTCGACAAGTGTGAAGTATCTAGTAAATTCCTTGTGCATGCGAAATACAAAATAAATTTACTTTCAACTTTGAGATTGATTGATAATGAAAACTGATGCATTTCAAAAACAAATTTATCCATTGAGAATTTATACCTTTTGACAGATGAAAGAAACGGTTGGTTCTCGGATCGAATCCTAGAGTACTTTAAGTCTCCTAAGCTTTTATCGAGGTTTCAAAACTGGTCCAGTCACTCTTTTATGCTTTCACTGGATTGGCTGTACAGCGATATAACTCTGACTTACTTTAAGTTCGTGTAGTCCAAAAACTTGTTTGAGATTGTGTAATTTACTGCACTGTCAAACACTGTTTCTTTAGGAAACAAAAATACAAAAAATGCACATTATTATATCAACTGAGGATGAAAAAAATTCAGCGAATTTTGAACGAATGCAAACAAGTATGTATCTAAAGGATTCCGCCGTCATTCGAACTCAACCCGTGGAACAATCGAAAGCAAAGTTTATCTGAGTTTTCTACGGCTTCACAGTTTTTCCTTGACTTAATGTCTTTTTGTTTTTAAAAACAATTTAATTCGTGCTGTCGGCCAAATGTTGCACCACTTTTCCCAGTGAAGCCGGCCTTATTTTGGCATAAACGCTCCAGATTTTGAGTTCAAAGAAGTCAAATGATGCAACCTAAGCGGTCAACTACAAGGTCCATCTAAATGATTGTCCCAATAAAATGATAGTGAAAATCACTGTGCAGCATGTTGCGCTATTTTATGGAAGCTTCAAAATCTTCTACCTAGCGAACCGTTGGAGGCCGGGTTACTAAAAACGAAATCGAATCGAAAAATATGGGTCCTCAGAAACAATAATCTCTACAGCTGCAATAACTCCTTCGGAAAGCATAGTATGAGGTCGCATTGGATGATTTCGTGTGTACCTTTGAATAAAAATCGATTCATATTGTTTTCATACATAAAATAATTCTGTACGTTCGTATGTCGCTGAACTCTTCCTTAACGGCTGTACCAATTTTAATTCATTTTCTTCCGTGTACTTAAGCAGGTCTCTGGATGGTTTAGATTTACTCACCAATGTTTTTCCATAAATAATTGACGGATAAACCTTCCGAGAAGTCACAGATTTTGCTCTATCAAATTTTCGAAGTGACATTTTTAAATGTCACTAGTACATAATTTATCAAACCCGCTTGTGGCAGATGTTCAGACATGACAACGTCTATCGGATCTGCTTGTTGCATTTAAGCTGCTTAGAGAGGTGAATTTGAGCACCGTAAATCGGCCGAATTTGCTGTATGAGTTTCCAAAGATTGTTCGGGTGGGTTTTTTCATGTTAGATTAAAATCAAATGTCAATGACGAATGCCCTGTTTGACTGCTGGTTTATCAGATAACCCTGTCGGCAGTTCTATACATCTTTAAAAAACCGAAACACCCTTTAATATAAACCGAATCTTTTAAATTAAAAATAAAAGGTCTATGAGTTCTTCTCACCGCATTCGAGGGCATCTCACTCAATTAACACGAATAATAAAAACAGCGTCTCACATCCTCTTCTTTCACTTCATTTATGATTCCTCAATCCAGCCTTACCCCTTTAAGCAAACTCTAGGTATGTATGCTCGTACATAGACATTCCGGCGCTCACATCTATGACAATAAAACACCCACTCACTTATTGCAGCACATCCCAGCAGGATCTCAAGTTAATTGTTTGGGTCCCCCTTCTAATTGCAATAAATTTCTTCCTTTTACAACTACCATGCACCAGCATTAGTACAGCCTGGCTGACAGGAAGCTCCTTTCGTGTGCCGTTTATAGTTCGTGACTGCTGCTTTGTTAATTACGACACCCATCTTGGATTTTCATTCGAAAGGATACACACTCACTTTGGAAGTGGAATTTTCACACTCACATAGTTAAATTTGCTTTTAAAGAGATTTATACCAGACGTTAAAGAATGTTAGCCACGTGAGGGCCATGCTTGACGAGGTCCTTTCAAGTGTCTCAGGAACATTTGCAAATGATTGCGTATACTGCTTCTGGTATGCGAATAAATTTTAGAAAATGCCTGGAAGGGTGGGAGGGGGTTGTGTAATGACTACCAATTTGCGTATCCCTTTGAGACATTGATGCATATTTGTTCATGATTATCCTTTATTGGTAACGCCTGCTACTGCCAGTTTGAAGCACATGTGCACACAGCAATGAAATTACTTGCCTCAAGTGAAAACTATTCGACAAGAACTAAGAGTGGGAAGAGATATTCTTCTCGGGATGCCTTAAGGGCTTTTATTTTTAACCCCATTCTCCGATATGTACGAACATACTACTTGTGGTGGGTATCAATATCGTTGGTCTTATGTTCAAGCAGCATGCCCCCATGGTGGGGTTCATTGTACGTTAACATTGCGTGAGTAAGAAGGACGATCGAGTTTCTTGTTTTTTTTTTGTGGTTGACATTCAATGTCACTGATTTGACTTTAGTTTCGGTTAAGTGGATTAAGAAGCAAGAATTGTTGTGTCAGAGTTAGAGTTGTTTGTGTTTTTTTTTTCCTTTTGTATGCTTTTTTTGAAAAGTCCTCAACAACATTGTAGGTAATTAGCAACAAAAGATTATCCTTTTACTTTGAAAGGCAAATCCATTTAATTAATTCGGAATATTTCAGTCAATATCGGAATGGTAAGATGGTCGCAGGAAATAGAGGATTACGAACGAAACAAGGAAGCTTAAATGATTTGGCAGCGTGTAGTTTGCCTTGAATCGTTTGGAATGTAATGATGCCAAAGTTTGCGTAACTCAGTTGTATTTTATACTTATTTGTTTTTGATTGTAATCTCTGTGACTGAGGAAGGTAGGCACGGCTTGTTTGAATTACTTGGGGAGCTACACATTTCTTATTAGTGCCACGGACTATTTGCAGACGTTTCGAGGGTTATTTAATTTAAAATAAATCTTCTTTGAATTAAATCTTACTAGGAATTAATTATGCTGTTCAGATAGATTAAAACGTTGAATGGTTACTTGGAATCAACAAACCAGAGCAAATCGCTTGTTATATTTTTTCATTATACGTGAAATGGCAGCGTGGAATCCTTGTTTCTGGTGTTAGATTCCTACTTTATGGTACTATATTTCTATCAAATAGTAAATTTTGCAAACTATTTTCGGGATTATCAGGAAACCTCTGTGCTCAAATTTTGTCAGGTCCAAAAGAGTTGTTGTTAAACTTTTAATACGATCTTCAACCTTCCCATTATTCATAAGTCTGGTGGGAAACGAAGACACCCTAAGTTGGAACTGGTTTTATTTTAAAAAATGTAACTTTTTCCTCCATTTGTCATCCTCCCAAACTGGACTGAATATACGACGGATAATTTCTCTTTCGAAAAATTAGTCTGCTATTTTGCTAATCGTGTTCTAAAGCACGACTCTTATCCTTCGAGTAAGGGTGTTAAAAATGGCACCATGCGCCAAAGATGAGTCTTCTTTGGACTTGCACCAAGGTGCCACTTGTTCATTTCAACAGCTTCACAGACTTGAACAATATATTACCTTCCAAAATACACTGAACTTGATCTTGTAAGTGACATTCAGCAGGGATATGTCTGGGAAGGGGTTGCTTGCACTATCGTAAGGAGCTGCTGAAAATACTGCTTAAATAAAAACGGAATTTCCTGCATTTCCATGACAAAATTTTCTTTTATTACGGAGAGACTGTATTTGTTGTGATAATTCTGCTCTTATCTTGTTCGCAAAAGTTTTCTTCGAGTTTTTCCCAGCAGCGTCTCCTCATTCGCCTTATTTGTTGCCTTCTTCTTGGGCACACAATCGTCATTATATAGCTTGAATCAAATCACTTGCTAATCCATTGCGCAGGTCTTTTAAAATTTATTAAAATTTCTCTTAAGTTTTGAAAAAATGCAAACAAATAAGATAAGTGTCGACAAAACAAAAAAAAATTGGTTTGGTTGCGCGTAGACTTACCCACATCATGAACTGCCCATCTCAAGACAAAAAAAATGTAAGGTGCCTTGTAATTTGCCCCACCAACTTCAGTTTCATTCAATAAAAATATATATGTTGTTCACGAGATTAAAACATTTGCGACCTCGTTTCATGAAGTTGCATCTTGGCTGTAAGAAATCACTATGGCTTGTCGATCTGTATCTTGAAGCTACCTGGTTCTCCATGGCTTGTATAACACTGCAGTTTAAAACAAAAATATAGGACCAACGACCCAAAATCATAGCCTGTCTTCTGTAGGCACATAGTAGCATACGCTCATCCCTCTAAGAGTACCCAAGGCTGCGTGAATGTTTGATGTTTCAAATATAGAGTTGCGAAAATCAATTCCAATGCAACAATTTTCACTTTGGAAGTTGAATTTGTATACGCTTTATGCAGCTGTTTTTCAAATTCACCAATAAAGTTTTATAAATCAGACAGCCAGAAATATCAAATATTATATAGGTTTGTTTCAAGAGTGTTACATTTTGTAAGAACTCTGTTTATAGGGATTCAAATCTTAAAAATTTGAGGACCTGTTGCATGGCGACAGAAATCAAATTTCAAGCACGATCAATATCGCGATCGCCAACCATATCTGGAGCTGTATTTTTTAGGATTTTGCTGGTTTTTGGGAATTACATTTTTTTTTTTTTTTTTTTGAAAACTTTCCCTTCCTCAGAAAACTTTTTATTAAAACTTGTGCTGAGCTATCACTGAAACATCAATTAAAAATTATTACTGTATGGAAAAAAATTAAAAACTTGTTTTAAAATGAGCAAAAGGGCAAATTTGTGACCAGGCCTTTTTTTTTGTTTGCATAATTCAAATTGTTTCAATATAAACATTGTGCAAGACCGCTCTTCTCAACTCCTCGTACCATGTTTTTTCAGAATTATTTCTACGACCTCTCATCAAATTTGTTAGATTGCTTTTCTTTGAAAGATATTTGTCATCGCTAGGACTATTGAAGGGTGAACATAGTTTCAGTCGAGAGATATCCACCACCTCTTCCCTCCTAGCTGTGAACTGTTCAGCATAGGATCTTTTTATTTCTAGTAAATATATGGCATCAAAAGGATCACATTCAGTTCAGTTTTCTTTGGAGATTGTGATAGCTGTTTCCAGGCCGATTTTGAGAGATTGTTTATCTCTGTGTCATTTTCTGAAAAGACCCCTAGACTTTGGTTCATGATAAGAAACCACAATAGTGGCAAAGAAACTAAAGCTTCGGATATTATGATCTTCCTTGTGTTTTAACTTTGTCCTCAAGCTTTCTCCTGATGGTTTTTCTACGAATTCAAGTTGCCCCGTGAGTCTCTTTTTGCTGATATAGTTTAACGATAAAAAAAATCGTCAATCTAAAGCATAGCAAGTTTTGAATAAAAAAAATGGTGGCTCCATAATTTTCTAAGGATGTTTTCATGTGTCAGTATTGTAGGTATCATTCTGAATAATAAAAAATGAAAAAGATTTACAGGATTTACATTTCTAAAACAATTTTCCAAGCACTGCCGTGGAAATGTGGATCAAAGAAAGGAGCACATCAAAATATGAAATGGCCTCAACTAAATACTGTTTTGGTCTTTAGTTAATCACTAGCTTAGTTTAGTCAATTAGCTTAGTAAACTTAATGGTGTGGTAACCTTTGGAAGTAAAATGGAAAAAAAATGTACATGAATTTGTCCGCAAACTTATGAACGCCAGTGCATGACATGTTTTTTTATCTGATAAGGAAGCTGTAAACTATCAATTTAATTGATTTTCAATTTTTATTGGAAAACTATCTTGATTTGTACTCGAGGCCTTACGAAAGAATTCACAGAAACGTACGTACACACTCACAGACAGACATCTTTCTAAAAACTGCTTGGATCTCGAAACGTGGAGATATGTAAAAATATTGAATTTCGAAAATCGGACCGATTACAAGAGCTTCCTAATGGGAAGTTAAAAAAATGTGCATCGAGACGTTTCCTTCCACACAGCTTCATTGCGACTCACAAATACGATTACGATTAAGATTTATTTTTATTTAGTCTATTATTTACAATTTCGATTTAAAACTAGACTTATAACTACAATTTATATATTGTTGGCTCAACAATAAGGGCCCAACGTATTTTAGCTGTGAGTTTATATAACACTAAAATTTGTTTTAAAAAAATTGTGAACATGTTATACTTAATCTTTAACTGATTTTATATCCAATTTTCCAAACATTCAAAAACGAAAAATAAATAAAAAAACTATACAGGGTATCAACCTTTGTAGTAGTTCCTGTTGGCTTTCGTGCAGAAAGAGGTAAAATCGATGATCTTTTAAAAGTGTTCATCGATGATTGTCCGTGTGCTGAGGTACCTGTGAGCTGGCTCGATTTCTTGTCTGCTGATGATCCTAATCTCTTCGTTAGGGTGGCTTACTAACCCTTCGATGATTTTTCTTTACAGCTGCGGCATGTGTTCGTTGATTGGTGTGATCCCTGCGCTTTCGTACCGCGTTGTGTTGCTGAAGTATTTCAGCGTGTTGAGATTCTTCCAGAGTCCAGTGCATGATCTGAGGATTTTCCTTTCCAGGATCTGAATTTTGTTCATTGATGTTGGCGGCACCGTAAACCTTATTGGGAAGGCGTACGTAAATAATTTGGTGCTTTTATGCAATACACTCCTCTTATTAAGAAGTGGGTGCACAAGATGAAGGGCGAAATTGAGTTTTTGAATAGCCTTTTCAACGTGTTGCCAAAACTGGAACCGCTCGGTGAAGGTGATCCTCAGTATTTCGTATTGAGTTGTGGAGCAATCTCTTTACCGTCTGGCAGCATTATCCTTGTGTCGTGGCAGCTCATCGCGAAAGCTTTCCTACTCCTTGTTGCTGTGGTCGGTGGTCGGAAGCAGAAGAGCTCTGCCTTGCTGCTGTTGATCCTCAGTCCCCATTTCATGTAGTAGTCCCATAGCTTCGCAATGTGTTGTTCTATCCTTGCGGCTGCTGTTTCCGAGGCTAATGACGTAGCGACTAACAGTGGGATTTGTTTTCTTAATATATATATCAGATAGAGGTCACATTTCAGGATTATGGTTTTCATCCAGAAGATCTTTAAATGTCAACTCTTCCTCGAAAGCATACAATTCTGCGCCTTTTGTTTTAATTTTTTGTTGCTTCAACAGACAATAATTAAGGGATGAAAATTGTGTGTTTGCAGAAAGCTAATTATTCGCATGAAATCAAAAACGTCAACCATCCCGAATAATTAGTTTGAATGCACACAACACAAAACAATAAAAAGGGGACCGAGAAAACGAATGCATACAGCTTCCCGAGATGGCAAAACCACCAACTGTCAAGGAAGATCAACATGCCGAGCTAAGGGGCATGTTTCCTTCACTCTCTTACAACAGGTCAACGTCAACGAATAATATCGTCATCACCTCTGGCCTAACTCCGAATCCATTATGGCCGAATTCAATATGAGTCAGATGCACAGTTCAGCAGAAGGCACTCTAACATCCACGCCGATAATGTGGGTGATTGTTGGTGATAATTGATCAGACTTAGAAAGGATCAGTCCAACAAGAAGGTTCAATAAAGAGCACATAAAAGAACGTAACAACCAATTGCTTTTCATTTTGTCGAGCCATCTTACTTGAAACAAAAAAAAAAATTTTTTTTCCTGGCTAAACTAGCCCGGAACATTATTTGAGTTGACAACTCGCAGAATTATCAAAACATAAACTATTGCCTTCATCCAATTTTTGATTATATATTTAAATTACAATTTTTCGCGCCTGGCTTCGTATGGATTTTCCTTTTCTTAACCGATCCATGAAAATTTATTGCTAGTATTTGTTTTCAATGTCATTCTATAACTGTTGTTGTTTTCTTAAAACTGAAACCAAACCAAGTGGTTTCAAAAAGACTTTGCCCGTTTTGGTATATTGCTGAAAAATTTGAGCTGGCCACCGTTGGATTTTCATCGTGTTTATTCATACAGTTCTCAAACGTTTTGAAATCGGGGGATTTATTGCCCGATATGTGTCGAAAATTCATTGACAATTACCTCGTTAACATCGAGATAAACAAGAACTCCTGCGAGGGACATTTGGACAATGTCGTATTCCATTCATAAAATCAAGATTCAAATTATATTGTAATAGTAATAGAGTAAAAATATTTCAGTTTTATTGGTAAAACGAAAGCTGCTAGTTGTTCCAGTGCTCCGGCCGTACGGAGGTCTGTTTGTCGGACAGATTCACATATTTTTTCTATGGCTGTAAACGGCTTCGTCATTGTACCCCTTTTGTAGTGATCATCATTGGCTCTTTCGTGTGTCTTTTTATTCTAAGCTTGGAGATACGCAATATGTACTTTCTGGAAACTTCTTTTGTGGATAATCCAGTTCATATCCCACTTCTGATTTTTCAAAACATAAACCTTTATTATAAAGAGAACAAATTAAATTTTTATTTCTATGTCACTATGGAAAAGTACAAAAGATTATTTAAAGGGTGAAAAATATTTGGTCTCAGCAGAGAAAGGAGATACTCCTTCGACGACAGCTCAACACCCTTTTCGGTTGATGTTGACACAATTTGGACCTGGTTCACCCGTACAGACATAGTTTTGTTTTCTCAAGCCATCGTTTGCCCGTCAAACTGCCGTGCAAGAATTGATCGGACGCTGTAAGGACATCATTTATTTTAACTCGGGTCTATATTTGAATTAACTTTCGAAACAAAACAACAGATGACTTTGTACTTTGAAACTTAAATCCTACTTGCTTTAGTAACATTTCATTTCCATTAACATGATATACAAGTATATTATTTAGCAAAGGAATTAGCATAAACGTACTTGAGGAAGCTAAATTTCCACTTAACACTTCTTGTGTAAGGCCCACTTAAAACTGATAGCTTATTTACTTATTCATAAAATTTAACATGAATGCATTTTCCGTTTGCCCCTTAACCCACTTCAACTAAAAGTATAATCCAAAACAAACTGAAAAATTAAGCAAATACCTATTTATGCCGGCATTCCACTTCCATCCACGAGGGGCTTTAATACTTATCTTGCCGAATTCCATGCCAAAGTGTTTCCATTTCCAAGCAAGAAAATTATTACTCTCGCATAACTTTTCGTTGGTTCAAAGTTTTCCCTCAAAAGTTACTTTTTAATTTTTTTGATTTTATTACTATACCGTTCCTCAAGTCAACCCCCAAACCATCATACTCTTTAAATTGAAAATGTTTCTTTATGACTTCATGTGTTGTTGATCTTTTTTTTTTGTTTTTGTATTTTTAGAATTCCAAAACAACACAAGACGAAGTAAGACTTCAAAGGAAGGAAGAAATATTGGCGGTTATTGGTTGGTTTCACGGAGCTCGTCTAACAAAAACGACATACCTTCCCAAGGATAAGGATGACGACCAATCGCATGTTATCAATAATCCACAGCACCGCTGTATCGGCATAACAAATGCACACGCAATACATAACATTACAGCCGTTGCCCGACGCTTTTGTGCATGGCGACGACGACGAGGGTCTCAAGACGATAATGGCTGAGACAGCTGCTGCCATCCATAGCACTGCCACACTTCCATTAATAATATCCGCCGCAGGACCAACTTTTCGTAAAATTAATTGAACTTCGTCTTTGATCGACGACGACCAGCAGAAAGACGTTGCCAAGAAACAAGTCGAATTGCTTCGTAGTATAAACTTCTCCGAATCGAATATCGAATCAACCCCCCAAATAGGGCTAACAAGGATAATGCCACAAATGGTCGAATAGAGGAGCAAACATCCAACTGTGGATACGCAAGCAGAAACTTTGCCCAGTGCAATAACAATCAGCTAATCATGAATAACATGAGTGAGAAACCCCCACCCCCACAGCCGCCACCGCCACCGCTACTGATGCAGCACACCCTGTCACTGCCGCCGCCCCCACCCCCACAAACGAACGATCAATATCAATATGACCCAGCATATGTGACACTTGGAAAGTCATCGAACAATAATGGCCTCACAATGGCGACAGCCACACCAACCGTAGCTGCCACAACAACGATGACAATGACGATGACAACGTCTCCTAAAGCTGACGAAGTTTCCAATTTACTCAAGTACCAGAGCGGTATCGGTCGTGGTAGTGGGATCGTCGGAGTAACTTCGGGCTTACCAGATGGCAATGTGCTCATCCTTGGCAAGAGCATGAACAACGCCAATCCGTCAATGGTTTTGGGTGGCGTTGGGTCTTCTGGTGGTGGTGGTGGCATGGGCCACTCCCTTGGAATGAGTTCCGGTGGAATAAGCGTTGGAAATATGGCAACAAACAGTACAAGTAGCAACAGCAAAAATTGTGCGAGCGGTCGCAATAGTCGAAACGCGAAACGGAAATGTTGTTCCTGCTTCGGAAGGCCATCGACGACGAAACCGATGTCATTTTGGACCGGCTTAATCACAAATTTGGGAATCTGTACATTACTCTTAGCGTATACACTTCTAGGTAAGTTGCCGTTGCACTTATTTATCTCATTGTATTTGTGTATCCTCTTTGCGTCCTCTGTTTTTGTGTCGGAGTCTCCTTGAGTGAGAGGATTTCGGGCGTCATGTGTATTTCTGTGGAATGCTGAAAGCCAGTTACAAAATCCCACATGCGATGGGGTTTTCCAAAGTTTCAGTTCGTTCATCCTCGAGGATATTGATGAAGCAATGTTGAAAGTTGTTCCTTTGGTTGCTCTCGAAATAGTTTTCAAGCGGTAGTAATGGGATTTAGAACGCCTCGTCTTCTAGGGGGCGATTGCTGTGTACTTGATAGAAATCGCTTTGAATGGCAACAGAGGGCTCCTAGGGTACTTTCATTGTAAGGGTATATTGTTACAATTTCGTTTAGGCAAGCTTAACATTTTTGACACTATTTGCGAGTGCAAACACTCAATGACAGTTGAAGTAGATTACGGTGCAAAGGTACAGGAAATCTGTGTCAAAATTCAACAGGGAAGAAGTGTACTTCAATCCAGTTAAAGGCTCTAGAGAGTTCGCAGCTTGAGACCATACAAAATTTATATTATTTAATTTTTAAAAGGCTTACATTTTTTTTTCTTCACCGACAAAGACTATGGAGTGTATTTACTCAGCTGCAGTAGATTCCAAAATGATTAATATACTTAGCCTTGTGGTGTAATATTTTTCAGTCAAGAATCCGGTGCCAGCAAAAGAGCTCATTATTGATTTTAAAAGTTGTACACTTTACCATGCCATGTGTATGCATATTCACAACGTCGTTAATTTGGATCCATGTTTGACATTAACAAGTTCAAATGGTTACCATATTCTGGATCTGTGAACAAATAGCCAGCAATTATCCTTGACCCAAAGTACATACATATATGTACAGACGACTAATCCACAATTTCAATGCGATACCATGATTTCTCCTGCTGACCTACCCACTCGCCTTTAATCCATCCACAGTTTGGTTTGCTGATGTTTCATATTTTATTTATCACCTCAAGCACAACCATCTCGGCACCAGAACAACATATTCTTCATATGGTTGCTATGTGAGCATCAAGCCAGCCCGCTTTTGTTTGTTGCCAAAGGAGCAGAGCAGATCCAAAAACAAATGACTCTCGTTTAGAGGAGATGATCCATTCTAGACTGTGGTCTACTTTCCATTCCGAAACCCAGTTCTATTTGTTGCCGAATTCCAAAAATGTAACTCTAAATACCAGCAGCAGCATCTATGAACTTTCCGCAATTGTTCGCTTTAAAATTCCATTCCAATTGTCGTTTGAAAACTTTTGCTGGGGGTTTTTTTTTGTATTCGTCGGAGTATACACCTTCCAATTTCAAAGGATAGCTCATGGCGATATGGATTATCACTGCCTGCCGCCACAAGAGTGGCAACCATTCGACCCGAAACCATTGTTCCGTTCAGTGAATTGGCTAAAAGCCAACTTCTGCTATTCAATGCCTTGAATTCGTCGACGTCGACGTCGACGTCGTCGTCATGCTTTGATTAACATATTTCCTTTCCCTTTTTTTTTGTCGGCGGACACTGTAGCGATTCTGTAGGATGGAAAAATTTTTGATCGATTTTGTTTTTTTGGAATTAGGAAAAAAACGAGGTCCTCTGTGTAAAGGGTAACTTAGTCACAGCTCATGACTTTGGAAATCTGATTCGTTCTTATCAATCATAAAGGACATTCGTAAAAGATTGCGTAATCAATCATCATAAACACTCAACGTGAGCTAAGTGATTTTTTGAGGCTTTAAAAGAACATTTGCGTAAGCCTCAGAAGTAAGTGGAAAAACGTAACGGTGCTCTTTCGTTAAAACCTTCATGAATGCAAGCAGGTTGCTCATGGAGAGGCTTAAGAGGAGGCGTGTCTTGCTCGGCCAATCATAGTCCCATCCAGATTAAGGTTTGACTCTCAGAAATTGCCTGAGGTCAGCGTCATTACGGCTCTCAAAAAACTACTACCGAGAGAAATCTTTTTTTCGGCGGGTGACGGGTGACGGTTGGACTGTTCGTCTCCGAGGATTTCGGGAAACACATTCCAGTAATTTTGATGATTCATACAGCAATCTAGCTGTGGTGTTTTATTCTAATCGACTTGATTGCTTTTCCACATCAGGCTCTGTATAGACATTGAAATAGGAATCGTTGTCGAAGGGTCCGCTGCTTTTCGTGACTTATGAATTTATCAGCTTTCTTATTTTAAGTTTTTACGTGCATATCTCGAAAAGCACAATTTTTACCCATATTTAATCTAGAGCTTTAGTTTCCAGACTTTCAGTTTGTATATATTGTTTTTGACTGCTTAAAGCCATTCAGCGGTGAATGGATGTATGATGTCGATCCTTGAAGCTTCAGAGCCTGAGCAATTAGCTAAAATTACTTTCCTCTCTTCAGCACTCTACTTCCCTTTGAAATAATAAAATCCAGCTCCCTGATATCTGAGATTGTTTGACTCTAAAGCCGGAAGTTTGGTATTCCATTTTTTCAAACTTTGTAATTGGAATTCGAAGACATTCTAAGTTGGCCAAGAAATTTAATTTGATAGATTTTTGTCTTTCGAACTGTCATACAGAAAATTCGCAATTTTTGCCCCGATATAGATGAGCTCTTTAACTACCAAGATGCTATTTAAGGAATCGATTTCTTGTCAACAGCATATATTTTGTTTTATCCTCATGTATTTGAAGACCAACTCTTCTATCCTCTTCCTTAATCGCCTTGAAAGCTTGTATGGCAAACAGCACATTGATTGCGATCGATGATGTCAAGACCGTCGACTTCAAAAAGTTCTGTAATATCTGTTCTGGAATAATGTTGACGAAATAACATGACAGCATAAATTATTCTTGGAATCTGGACAAGTCTTGATTGACACGGCAGTTCCTGGTCCAAGCCACGTGTTTTCGAACAACTCACCGTTCAGATTCGAGATCGATTAGAAATTCATTGGTCTTTTCTAGAACTGCGCGTAGTTCGGTCTGTTGGCGATTTGTCTAGTCGGAGGCATTGCTGCAAGCAGTCGATTTGTGTGCTGTAAAAAGGCTTCAGATAGATATAACTGATATTCCAGTAATCGGGCTCACAAACTTGACAAAGGATCTATGTGCACGTTCCTTAAAAAAAGTTCGGCTTTGAAACTAACTGAACCTGCAGCTTTGTTGTTTATAAGCTATTTTTAGGCTTCAATCACTTTTTCAACAGTGACACAGGAGCTGGTCTTGGTTTTCTGATCATAGGCTTTTTAAAATCCTTATTTTGCAGTGTATTCATCTCGTCTTCTCGTCGATTTCTCTAGAGACTTCTTTTGCCCCGCTGTTGTATTCTTCTTCTGCACGCGCCCGCCATTATGCCACCCAATTCATGTTGGTATGCTTGCCTAAATTGGCGCTGCCACACTTTACAACCATGTCGAGGATAGCTCCAAACCAACTTTTCTTGAATTTTAAAAAGGTTATCAAAAAACAGTGTCCAATATTTTTTAATTGGTTCGTTGATAGTTGAATTCCAATTACCGGAGGAATATTATTTCCCTCCAATGACTGCCTCAGCGGATTTTTAAAACATTTAGGAAAGACTGGTTCCTTTTTTTCGAAGATGGTCCTGCGAGTATATTGATCGTCTATTTCGAACCACTCAAAAACAAACAGAGAAGCGAAAGTAAAGCGGTTTATCATTCTGCTTCAATTCCTGAGTCAATTGGACGTTGTAGTGAATGATTCGGGATCCTAATTCTCCTCAGGCTGGTTCGATTGTTGATCAGTTGCTGAGGTCTTTGGCGATTTGAGGTTCTTGGATTAAGGCAGTCGAATTGTCGTTTTCTCCGAAATTTATTTTCAAACTTCGCACGGCTTCCGCAACACTGTAAGCGCTCTCAGAGAATGCTTTGCAATACTTTCAAACGGTAAATATTGAGTATTTCTGCCGGTTTTTTGAATTCATGAGAATTTCTTTCAAAAACAAACAAAGAAATGACTCAACCTACATCCAACGTACACAAATATGAAATATACTTAACCACTCAAATGGGAGTCCACAAAGAAGAGGATTAAATAAAGACAATTCCATTTTAGCATTTTAATGTCTCCCACATTGTTATATCCTTCCCCTCGGGATTACTTAACTAAGCCTACATTTATTTTTTTTTGTGTGCCTTACAGGTTCATTCATATTCCTGACCATCGAGAACGAAGACTACTCACTGTTACACCATCAGCAAAGGACATTGGCGTCAACCAAACGACAGAGTGGGAGCAATAACTCGCCACCACAGCGGCGTGTAGATAACACCAGCTCGAGCATTAGCAGCAGCAGCGGCGGCGGTGGCGGTTTACTTTCAAATGGAATTATTGATCCGCAATCAGCGATAGAGGCAGACACATATGATGTACGGCAAAGGACCATCGAGAATATCTGGGATATCACAGTCTCTCTGAATATCCTGTACAAGGAGAACTGGACAAAGTTAGTGTGCGCGCAGATTATGAATGCGGTTACCTAAATCAATTTTCCAATATTTTCAGATTAGCAGCTTTGGAAATTGCGAAATTTCAAGACCAATTAATAAAGAGACTGAGCGAGGATGTGACGCTTACGAATCTGGATGGTAACAGTCCGGCTACAGAGGCGGTCCTATTGTTGTCACACGCGAACGATGGGCAAAAGTACGAGTGGAACTTTGCTAAAGCCTTTTTATACTCGTTGACAGTGCTGACAACCATTGGTGAGTTCGGATTATTTGAGGCATTGAAGTAGGTTCCGGAATGTGTTAGGAGTGGACAGAGTGGCAGAATGAATGGTGTTGAGGTTTTGTGGCTTCCTTTCGTGTGACAGCAATCCCAAATGTGAACTGTCATTTGAATTCGAAACAAAGGCTGAGCAATGAAGATATGTTTTTTAAGCTAATATTCGAAAAGAATACTGCAAATAATTCGATAAAATTTTAGATCATCCAGATAAGGATTTAACATTGGCAACTTTACTGAGGACAGAATTCAGTATGTTCCCGGTTTGAGTGAACAAGAACAACGACAAACAGAAAGCATTTTGTTCATCTCTGCAGCTTTTTTAAGTATCTTTAAAATATTTCTCTTAAGTTGCAGCTACTGCATCCCTGTGCATAATGCCCAATCACTTCATCTTAGGACGGCGGATAGTCATTTCTTTTCAACCTGCTTATTACGCAGCAAATATTGGTTTCATTTCGATTTTGTATGCCCACTCAAATCATGACTCAAGTGCTGTTCATTCAATCATGAAGCTCATTTAGTAACTTGACTATGATTATCTGTCTAAGAAGTGCTAGACCTCCCCTTGCTTCGATCCCAAACATGCTGCTTCCATTTGATTTTACCAATTTTTTTCCTGGACGTGAAAACGGTCCTGTGATTCGAGGATCTTTTTTACTGGAAAATTGTAGCTCATTCGTACAATGTGGCCTGTTTTTCGGCTTTTCTACTACATTTAAATCTTGGCACAAGAGAGTAAGCTGCTTTCTTGTTTTAAAGGTCAGTCCCCACCTATGTAAAAGAAATTCTAGGATGAATGCTTACAGAATGCATTTCCTCTTCCCTGACAGCTGCGGGCAGATATCATGAAGATATTGCCGTCAGTATCTAGACCTGCCTGCACAATGCCTACTGAAGAATTAATTTGAAGAAATGTCATCAGAGCACATCTCTACTGCACCTCTTTGGTACATGTTATGAATAGTGCGGAGGAACATTTTCCAAATTGCGTATTGCACTACTTTTTTCCATAGTCATGCGGTGAAGCTGGGTCAGTTTTTGCCGGGATGCCGGATTCGGGCATTATCTTTTAGAGCATAAGACGACGAATGCTACTATTTTCAGCGAGTTTTAAGTCGATTTCCAATTTGAAATTGATTGTTTTTTTATCTTCCAGTGAGAATTTTTTCACACTACTCGATCCGCAAAGAAAAAAAATTCTCACTGTTACTGTGCAATTTGTGTATGCAAAAGAGCTTCAGACATTCATAAAATATACTCGAAAGGATCCTGTTAAAGCTTCTAAACAGAACAGTTTCCTCGTTGAACGAATGTTTCATTCTTTGGGCTCTGGTGACTAGGAAACATGAAAACTTCTCAATGAGCGGTGGTACGGATTTCGTAGCAAAAGCTCCACTGGGTATTTGATGGTATATCTCACCGAAAAATAAAACCACTCTCTGCATCTTTCTGTTGAAAGCAAGATTGTTGCACTTGATATTTCTAAAGCATTTGGCATATTCTTTAGTCAAAAATGCATGCGTTTGGTCGTTCCATTCAAGTAGTATTGGACAGTACCAAGTCTGACATTCACCATAAAAATACTGGTGTTCCCCAAGGCTTCGTTTTGTCACCGACTCTCTTTTTTTTAAATTAAATTTCCCAGCTTGAAGCCAGCTGTCAGTCAATTGCTCGGCTTTCCTAAAATAAACTTACGGCTGTTGTTGATTGTGCATCTTCTGGCAACTGTCCCCAGCATACGCATTCGTCATCATACGAAGAACTCCTTATAGTAGTCTACCTCTTTTATGATTTTTTGTTAATGGTTCTAGTGATAGTTGGCGTTTGTGGAAAGTGACTTAGGGATGGAAGTTTTAGCTCAAACGTGCTCTATTATCTTTGACTTGTCGAGTCATGCAATATAAAATTTATTTTTAGACAATTTGAAGCTCCTCCAAGTTTTTCGGTCGAGCTATTCACTTTGCGAAAATATGAAGGTGGCCTGAATTGCAGTTGGATTTGGGCATCTTTTTATCGTGATGACCATATTGAGACCGCCATGTGACTGTTCGCAGTCATGGAAACCTAGTGCTACTCATTACTGTCCGGAAGTGCAGATTCCGTACGACAATATCACATCTGAACGTGTTAAGTCTTTTGTGACATCTGTAACAAAGACCATACAATAACTTGTGTGGTCTTACATACTGTATCCCATCCAATGTAACTTCTTGATTGTTGTAATATCTGCTTTCGACCATGCTATTTTCCGGAAGAGCTCCTGGAACGTAGCGTATGATTAAATTCTTCATACTTTCTGATAATATAATGATAGTCTTTGTACGTTCCCTGTCACATGATAAACGTGGGCCTCGAACTCTCATCTAAAAATTGCTCGATCTGCCTCATTTAAAATAAAATCCCGAAAACAATTTCTCCTCAAAATGGTTTATACTTCTTCAAAAAAAAAAGAAGGTTCCTTGAACATCAGCGTTCGGAGGTCCAATTTTCATACAATTTTTGGTCTGTGTTCATGATCCTTGAGCTGTATTCCTCATTATAGCTATTGCAAAATGTTATCCCATTTTTTTGCCATTTAATCAAAGATATTGATATGGTTTCAAAAAGACGATGCCACATCTCACACAACGCAACCCATTTTGCTTTGATCGCAAGCTAAATTTCTTGGACGTATTTTCGCTTTTTGGTGATTTAAGCTTGACACCATTTGAAGCAATGCAAAAGATCGTGTCTATGCACACAATCCCCAAACTCTTGCCGTTTGGAAACCGAATATTCGTCGAGTTGTGGCCAAGTTATTGCCCAATCTTTGTCCGAAAGTTATCGAAAATAAGAGATGAAACTTGCTGACAGACCCAAGTCTGCTTTACCCTTCCAGAGAACCGCCGTTAATGACTTCTTTTATAGTCACAAGCGTAGATGTGCTCAGCCGGTTAAAACTCTTTGGGTTTGGCACCATGTTGCCTATTGGAATTCTCGTTAATCCAGCAAAATCAATGTGTATCTTGAGACAATTTTTTTGTTGGAATGGATCATGATGATAAAGGAGCTCAGACCCTCACGCCAATTATAAAAAAATGTTGGACTCATATCCTCTTTTTCATTGGGCTATGAAGAGCGAAGAACTTGTTTAAGAGTCTGATCTATTGTTGTCTTTCGCAAGACCGTCTGCGATGTTACTGAAAGGATTCGCAAGCTTTCGAATAAGACGCGGTTTTTATCATTTTAATTGAAGCAATGGCGAAGTCCTCTCCTCTATCCGGCTTTGATGGTTAATTGGACAGAAATGTGCATTGGCATACCAGAATTTAAACGTATTGACATATTGGATGCTCAAGCGATATATTAGTCAGACTATAGCCCATCTCTACAGGCCTTAGGCTCTATGAGTCTGTATGTTTTTCACAGTCTGTAGTCTGTAGAAGTTTTCAATGCTGAAGACGGAGGCTGTGGTATTAAGTGGCCCATCCAAAACTGCTTCAATAAATTCTTCATATCATTTGAAGACAAACCCTCGTCGTCTAAATAGATAGTTTAGTACTAAATCAACTCTCGGAACCACAAAAAAATGAGCCTGTTTTAAAAATTATTTAATATGAAACCACTCATTGTTCTGATGCAATAGTGAAAGACTCGAAAGACTCTATTTGATATCAGCTCCTCCGTTATGTTCCTACACAGATGGAACTTCCCCCTATGAATACATTTATCCTGAGTAGCTCCTTTAAAAGGTATTCGTATATCCATTTTTTTTGCGCTACAAATAAAATATCGAACAAAAGCCTTCGAGCTAAGTAATAGAGTTTAAAACAATTAATTTAATTGTAAAAAAGCTTTTACACTGAGCACACAAAAGAACCCCACCGCATTTGAAACAAAATTCATTACCACTCCACTCCTGTCGAGCATTGTTTTGCCATCAGTGCAAAAGGAGAAAAGGAGACTCTTTTGTTGCTTACGTGTAACATTGGCTACGACAAAGTTCCTCGCAAATAAGCGCATGCAGGCAATTTACGAAAATCCATTAGAACCGAGCTTCTAATCGAATTTCACTTTAGAAATCCAGGACCCCCTAGCACCCCACGAATTGTGGACGTTCTTTTTTTATTACCTTCCATTACCGAAGGAGGCCAATAAAATTAACTCTATAATAAATTCGTTTCAATCGAATCCAATGGAACGACCGAGATTCAAGATAGAAAAAGTGAAAATCCATGCCAACCACAACTCAAATAAATTTTCAAAAATAAAATTGCTTCGCGCACGGCGTCTTCGTAAGAGCCAGGGCCCTCCTTCGGAAATGGATTCTATTGGTTTCGCTTTGGCTTCAAATGGCATTAATGTTCATTGTAAAATTTTCATCCATTCTTCCATTCCAGGATATGGTAACATCGCGCCAAAAACCACTCTTGGACGATTGGTGACATTAGCATACGCAATCCTGGGCATACCCCTGACGCTGGTCTACCTCTCAAGCACTGGCGGTGTACTGGCCAAGGTGGCTCGAGAGGTGTTCTCACGAGCCCTCTGCTGTTGTTTGTGCTCAAATTGCGGCTACTGTTGCTACGACGAGAAACGAATGGCCGAGAAGGAGCGCCGCATGAAACGGAAACGACAACAAGAAGAAATGCGTGCCCAGCAGAGTGCCATGAACGAACCATTCTACGTGCGACCCGGTTCGCTACACAACAATTTCCATTCACCGGAAAAACAGCAGCACGTAGTCAGCCATCATAATAATATGTTGCCCGATGTGGACTCGCTAAGTGCATCTGAATCTCGGGGTTCCATGCATGGCCTTAGCATATTGGCGCCAATATTGCTGTGCCTGTGCATGATGATCATCTACATAATGTTTGGGGCGATGGTGCTCTATCGACTGGAGAATTGGCCCATCCTCGATGGAGTTTACTTTTGTTTTATGAGCTTATCGACAATTGGGTTTGGTGATTTGGTGCCTGGTCTAAAGAAGGAGTCGACGGCAACAACATGGTTCTGTTCGGTGTACATAATGTCCGGAATGGCGTTGACGGCAATGTGCTTTAATGTGTTGCACGAGGAGATTGTGCACCGGATCAAGGTGGTGGTGGAGTTCAAGAAGAACTCAACGCTAGAGAATGAGGACACAGCGGCGGGCTACTACATGCCACCTTGACATTACGCAAAGAACACGAATCTATATCATAGAAATCCCACCGAGGAGACTCTGGTGTCAGGTTCGTATTGTTTTCTCTAACAAGCACACACACACATGTACATATATAAATAAATATTTTCTTGAATTCCAGGGACACCGACCTCAATTGTATTCAGTCAGGATCCAGACATGGGACAAATGCATAGTCTGAAGGACTATGTTAATCACGAGTTGGTGCCAATTATGACAATGGATCCAAATAGTGCGCCTAGCAATACGACACATCTGCTTAAAAGTAATGTTGTCTCATTGCCAATGAACAATCTCATCTCACCAACAGCCGCTGGAATGGTTGGTATACAACAAGGCGCTCAACTGATGGACAGTTTGCCTCCACCATCGCAGGCATCGACGGAACCCCTGCAGCCGCAACAACATCAGGTACAGATGGCTTTAAGTGGAGTATACACATTGGCTGAGGAGCCCGAATTAGAAGCCGAGGAGGAAGACGACGATGGCCAGGATCAAGATGATGCCATTTAGGTGTCAGTTGGGTTGGAAATTGAAGTCAACCGGGGGTGATATTGAATATTTATTTTGCATAAAGTGATGACAGCTATGATAATTTTTTTGATACTTACGAGCAGAACAGTTGTTGAGGGCGAAATTCGTATCTTATTGAAAGTAGAGTGATGCCAAAGAAAAATATATAATTTCTGGTATAATAGTTTTCTTCTCTGAGAAATAGTTCCGTGTGCGTTTTAGCACAGGGTGAACAATAAAAGAGGCTTACAACAGAAACATATTCTTTTTTGAACAAAATTCATAGACATCTATTTATTTTATAGAAATGAAGGCATGAAAATTAACTTCGCAACAACTATAAAAGCCTCATTCAGAAATATTTTTTGGATTTGCAAAACAATGACTTGAGTTTAATTTTCTTTTCGGAAACTCAAAGGTACTTTATTTATAATTTTGTATGTTTTTCTGCGACATCTTTGGTTGCACAGCGCATCGAAAGTACTTGCCTCACATAAATAAATGGTGATCAAGAGAAAGCGGATGTTCCATCGTAAACCTAATAGAAATTATTTGGGCATTTTATTCGGCTTTTTCTGTTTGTCTGCGACATCAACGACTATCGCGAATAGCTTCTGATACGATTCAAACAATAACCGAGCCTGACATATTTTTTTAAGGTATCCATAGTGTAGTGGTTAGGGCATGGGAAGCGAAAGCTCAAGCCTGAAACAAAAATTTGTCAATAGATTCTGCGGTCCAATATATGTACGCGTATGTTTGTTGTGGTACCAGAGGGCGAACATGATTTCAATCAACTATCCTACAAATCCAAAAAGACTTTAAAACATTTACAAAGTGATGGTAAATGACTCTTTAAGTATCTTTTTAAGGATACACTATGAAACTTATAATAGAGAGAATTTTTGTTCGTAGTTTCTGGGGAGGATACTCTGAGTTAAACTCTGAACTTTTGCTACATCTTTCGATGATAAATATTTTTTGCAGGTTTCGTACCAAAAGGGTGCCAACTATTACTAAGTCTCCGCTGTCCGCTCGTCTGTCACAGAACCTTTTCATGGCGCCATTAAAACCGAATACATCACAATTTCGAATACTACTTGCTCTCTGCCATGTGCATCTCGAATGTGAGTATTCACACGATTTTGAGGGCGAGCCAATTAAAAGTTAAAATTAGATAATTTATAAATTGGTTCACTCCTACTATATGTACGAGCGATGCTATGAGAAATCTTAAATTAAGGAAATATTAAGTGTTGCATACTGTACGGAGATGCGGGACCCTCCGCGTGAAAGTTAAACTCGCACTTGACCGCCTTTTTGTATAAATCTTTAAATTAGCAGCTCAAATCTGAGAATGTATTGACTTAAAAGTTTAAATATGATATAATGCAGCTTATACATTCCACCGACCTATCCAAGATAAGCTTTAAGGTAGGAAAACAATACAATTTTAAATAGAGAACTAGAAAAACACTGAGCGGGCAAAGTGAAATAAAAATGGCACCACCAGACTTCTCCTTATCTGACTCTTAGAGTCGAAGTAGAAATAGAAGAAACATATAAAAATCTTGGTCATGTTTTTATCTCTATTTACATAATCTTGCCAAAAACTGCTTTGGCTCATGGTGGAAAGAAAGCTTCGTAAAGTTTCCGAGCTGGCTATTTTTATTTTTCGATCACCCCTCGAAAATTGATCTCCTCAATATTTATCAATGGTTTTGGTGGAAGTTCATTGGGCCAAAAATATATCGCAACTTCTTGGATGAACGTCAAGTTAGATTTGCTTGCGAAAAGTTGTTCTTTTGAAATTGCTAGGCAATCGAAAAAAGTAAAAAGCTTGGCATACGTTACAGAAGAAGTCAGTAAGATAGGTAGAAAGTTACTTATGTATTTGAATTCTTGGTATGAAAATGAACTGACTTCCGTTTCTTCGCTTTTAGATATAATTTTTTTGTGGACTGTGAACGGGAAAGATGATGTTAAAAGTCTTCACATCAATTAATTTCCGATTTCTTAACAAATTTCATTAGTGATGGATGCTTAGCTTTAATTCGAGAAAATGTTTGAATCATGAACTACATATTTCAGCAAAATGTTCAACTTTTTTATCAGTTAATTTTCACATTTTCAATGCATTGTTGATGAATGTGTCTTTTCCGTAATATGTGTGCCCCACTATATAAAATAGAATCTTCTATGATCTTGAAAGTTGAAACCCACAGTCATAAAAAGTTTGACGCCTCGATAAATAGTTAAATGTTTGTGTAGTTTAAGAAATGAACCTCGACATCCAATTCACAGTCTTCTTTGAAAGCTTATATAAAGGGTGATTTTTTAAAAGCTAAAGGAAAGTTTTTCAAAAAAAAAACACATAAAATTCAGAAAAATGCATGAAATCCTTATTTGAATCGATAGTACGGTCCATATTATTTAATGTTTAAAGATTATTTCATGCAAATGTTGACCTTGACTGCGCCACATTTGGTCCATCCGCTTAGTCCAATTTTGGCATACTCTTTCCAAAATTCGGCCGGTAACTCACGAATAAATGCTTCAATGTTGTCTTCCAATGCCTCAATTGAAGCGGGCTTGTCTGTATAGACATGAGCTTTAACATAGCCCCACAAAAAATAGTCTAAAGGCGTTAAATCGCACGATCTAGGCGGCCAATTGACCGGTCCCGAACGTGAAATAAAATGTTCACCGTTGTTGTTGAAACCAGATGTCATGCAAGTCAAGCTCTTGCATTTTGGTAGCGCTCACCATTCACAGTTACGATTTGCATCATCTTTGAAGAAGTACGGTCCAATGATACCACCAGCCCATAAACCGCACCAAACTGTGACTTTTTCTGGATGCATTGGTAGCTCTTGCAAATGCTTCTGGGTGATATTCAGTCTAAAATCGACAATTCTGCTTATTAACGTACCCATTGAGCCAAAGATGAGCTTCGTCGCTGAACACAATTTTTCGGTAAAAAAGTGGATCTTCGGCCAACTTTCCAAGAGCCCATTTATCAAAAATTTTACGTTGCGGTAGGTCGTTCGGCTTCAATTCTGGCACCAGCTGTTTTGAAAGGCATCACGCCTAAATCCTTCTGCAAAATTTTCCACGTTGTTGAGTAACAGAGGCCCAATTGCTGCGAACGGCGATGAATCGATAATTGATGGTCATCATTAACACTGGCCGATACAGCTGCGATATTTTCTTCAGTTCGCACTCTACGTAAGCGTGTTGGTGGTTTAATGTCCAACAATGTAAATTTGGTGCGAAATTTAGTCACAATAGCCCGAAAAGCCGCTTCAATGGGTCGATTAAACTGACCATAAAATGGAAGAAGCGCGCGATGAACTTTCTTAACAGAGCACGCATTTTGATAATAAAATTCAATAATTTGCAAGCGTTGTTCGTTTGTAAGACGATTCATAGTTAAATTATAGACCAAACTGAAGATGTTTGACAGTGAAACAAAATTACGAAACGTGCGTCAGCTGTTTAAACCAGTAATGCCAAAAAGATAATAGCTAAAATATCACCCTTTGTGTACGTTTTGCTTCTTGCCGTCCAGTCAGATTTAAAAGCTGCAATAAGATTCAACAAACTATTCTGGAGGGCGACAACTCTGTGCTTCCTTCATTTGTCGCATTGAATACATATGTATGTGTGTCGCAAGGTATGCTAACCTAGATATGTCGTATAATGAATTATAAGTATCCAACCCAAAGATACTTGTTTCTTCACTTTGTTTTTTATCTTTTCAAAAAGAATAAATTTTAAAATCCATGACCCTACTCAAGTCAATAAATTCAAATTCGTCATCCCTTTTCTATAATTTTTTTTTGTCACAAATAAATAACAAGCCTCTGATATTCAAAACCAAAAAGAACAAACCTGATGACGCGAAATAGAAACACGCAAAACAAACAAAAAAAATACCCAACACAAAAAAGGAATGAGGACCATAAAAATAAATACACGCCACAAATCAAAATATGATCCTTTCTCCACGTCCATGCCGACGCAACGGTTAAGAGACCTTTTTAGCATGGAATAGCCAGGGATATCAGTCAATCGATTCACTAAATAAATTACCACATATATTTCAATTCATCCTTGGAGCACAGTTTTATCTTTTCCAACCCACATCCATCCATTCAGACAAATGTCTAAAACAACAACAACAGATATTGACTCTAATTTATTCCGAATTTTTGAAGTCCCAGCTGTTCAATGACCGTATTTATCCCATATATTCAACTCCCCCAGTTCCTGACTGTTTGAAATATTCACTGCTTACAAAAAAGTAAAACCAACACCTCCATTCGTTGCTGGAAAAACAAAGGCGGGGGAAATTGAATAATGACAAGGACTCGTGCAAAAACAGCGATATAATAATTTATTTTTCATTTTTGCTTTTTACACGCTCACATGCTCATATTGCACTCATGTTTTCTCATATAAAAAATGACACGAATAACGACTTGTTTATTTATAGAATTTTGTTTTTCTAAATGACAGTTATATTAACATTCAATGTTATTCATTTTTGAACAAGAGAAATAATCAAAATCAATTGTCCTGAACGAAAGGATCGGAAAAGAGAGTGATTGGCTTGGATGTTCTGTTTTCGATCAAGGGCACTTATGACTTCCCTTATACAGTTTTAGACAATTAGGCACTGTACAGTCGAGTTAATGCCCACAGACACTCTCGTTGCTCTGCTACTAAAAGAGCTCCAATACAAGATGGCACAAAATTTTCTCGTTCGACTTCATATTGGCAGAAGGAACAAGCCTAAGAAGTCAATTGCAGTTCATAAGCACCATTTAATAGACTTCTAGAAATTAAGCATCGTCTTTAGTTCTATTCCCTTTCGTTTCCTGGAGTTTTTAAATAATGTACTTTGCGAACAATGAAGTCTATGAAAAGAAGAGAGAAGTCGGTACGGTTTAACATTGACGAAACTGAGGTACGTGAGGGCCTCGGGTTGAGATTCCCACGTAATCATATATATAAATAAAAAATTGCAGAAAACGTGACTATGGACAGCTACAATAAGATCTCCTGACTCCTCTTCTGTCACGTGTTGTTCCAGTCTCTTCGAGGTGAGTGGCTTAGTGGCCAGTTGGCGTAGGACGACCGGAGAAGTTGGATTCTTTGAGGGTTGAAATTATATTGACTATATTTTCCTTCTGCGTTTGTTACAGTGACGAAATTGAGCTTTGAAAGTATTGAATTCTTCTCTGTTCATAAAACCCCGTCTTGATATGTTTTTGAGGCCAAAATTTGATCAATCTTATCTACGCAACCATTCCATCAATTTTTTACAAATCCTTTAAATAAAGAACTGATTGCACCCCGCAATTAAGCCACTGTCATATAGTATGTCTTGAAAATATCTAAAACAATTATCTTGCTACACTAGGAAGTTGCAAGGTTCAGTTCCACTTTACTGTGAGATAACCACTCAGATAATCGGTGAACTTTTTAATTTTAAACGATACAAGATATTTTATAAGCTGACAGGCTACACCGTTTTCGTGACCTAAGACAGGAGGGCTATTGTCCTAAGCTATGAGGTGAAGCTATTTTTCGTTTTTTTCTTTAGTCCATTCTTTATCAATGCGACTTCTACGAGTGTCCCGACTTTTTTCGCATGGATTCCAACAGGAAAGTGTTTGGTTAACATGACCGACAATAATCGGATATTTTTGCGACTTGTATTTTTTATCTTGAAGAACGCGCCGTGGGTCTCGGGATCCTTGCCATCGCTTTCGCGCTCTCCTCTTCTCACATTTAAGCTCTACGATTTCGAGCCAGAATATTGTTTTAGTGTAACGAACTCTGGTCTTTTGGAACGAAGTGTTGTTCCATGCAGCGCTTTGTATAGTTCTTACGAGTTTATTGATTTCATCTTCTATTTCAGTGGCGTTTTTAGAGATACATTTAGAGGAACGTTTTCCTTGCAGTCTTTTCTAAAGCCGTCCCATTTATTGCTTTTAGAAGTTTATCTAGGCGCTCTGTCTTTTTTCGCTAGACTTCCATCCAACTTCAAAATAACCACCGAGTGATCTAAGCAGAGATCATAACATCCTTCAACGTTCTTAAGGTTTCTAGGGATTCTCTTTGCAATAAAGAAATCCACGCAATCAGGAATTGTATTTATATCGGTTGGCCAATACGTTGGCTTTCCTGTATAAAAGAAATCTACTCCACATTGCATGCTTGCCTTGTAGAGTAGTCTGCCTCTGTTCTGTCTGTCTATTGAAGTCCAACTCATTCAATTTTACTACGACTGAACTGCGTTAAATATGTTCTCGAAATGCTTGATACAGTCCTCGTTGTAAATAAAGGATCCGCCTCTTGAATTTTCCGAAGGGTAATGCGTATGATAGTCGATGTAACTTTTCATTTTGGGTCCAGATCCCTTTTTTAAGTGGGATTCTGAAATGAGATTTGAACTCTAGATTGCTCAAATTGTCAAATTTGAGTTGATTGATCTTGGTCTGACCATCAAGTTTTTTCCAAAATAGCGGTGAATATTTGAGTCACCGGGTCTGCTGTAGCCGAATTGGTTTTTTTTTTGATAGCGGCATGAGCATACGTTCTCGGGCCAACAATTGCTGGCTTGTCAGTTGAATTTGATATTTCGGCTTTGTTTTGTGTCATCTTCATCTATTCCCTTATAAGTCGGACACTTTTGATTGGCTTTGTAGTTAGTTTTGGACTTATCAAACTTGTGACGTTTCAAGCTTGGGTCCTAATTCTGCTCAGATTCGTCGTTTTGGGGTTCCTTTGCGATTTCACAACATCGATAGCTCGCTGGATGATTTCCCTTGCAATGGCGCAAACTGCTGAGGCCTGCTTATATGTGTTGCATCCAATTGAGAGATGTGTGGTGAAAGCCCCGGCATCATTTGCATTGAGGCATCGTTTTTTTGCCCCTTCGCATGGCCTCGGTTTTGAATCTGATATTGAAAATATTTTTTATTTTGAAAATATCGTCAACATTCTCGGTTTTATCAAAGTTGAGCATGAAGAGAGGAAAGCCACGCTTGGTTGTGATAACTTCTCCTTCTAGATTTTAGTCGCTTCTTACGACAGGAATGCATACCTCAGGTTTATTCTACTTTCACTGTCCGAATCGGTCTCGACTAATATTGACGAGAATTTTTTATTAATTGGGTGGGCAATTTGCCAAAGTTGTTTGACCTCAACAATTGAGTCTACTGAGCTTCATCATAATATCCCTGACATTTCTGAAGTTAAATTTTTTAAATTTAGGGCTTTTTTCTTGAAAAAACAATAAATCTTTAGACCAGAAAGTTTCGACATAATGTTTTACTTGTGCAAAGCTATAGAACGTTTTGAGGTTTAAAATTAATTATCTCTTTTGGACTTTAAATAGTTCCCCTGGCCATTTTCGTCGAAATGTCCATGGTGATTATTTCGATTCAGAATTCCAGCATTACCTTGGTTAGTTGAATATAATCTTACAATTTTGGTTTCATTGGCGGCAAGCCTCTTATAAACCAGTTTAGGTCAATAGTGTTACCACTTTTCTTAGGGTTAGCAAGTAAATAGTGTTGCTTCATTGATACCAAATGACTTGGTCCGTTAAGTGAAATTTATGAGGGAATAATCTTTATTAATTTTAGCAAAATCCTTGAGTGAGTAAAAACTTTGGGTGTCACAGTTTTCTATGCCTAGTTCAATTCAGAGAAGGATATGATCACCTTTTCGTTGTGCCCAATATTCTCCACAGTGATTTTTGATTGAGAAAGCTTAATCAAAAAGGGGAAATTGGCTTGTTATAATCTTTTTCAATTACCATTTCCAAATGATGCAAGGAGTTAGATTTTTCTTTGCTGGTAAAAAATCTCTTCAATTAAGAGGCGGGCTGTAGCTACTTATTTACAATTACATATCGTAATGTGACATTCTAATATAATGCTAGAAGATTGCAGCTTTTTTGTCCCTCATAAGCTTTATTTTCAACCATAACCCATATGAGCACATCATACCTGTCAGTTAGCCACTTTTTAGGTTCCTAGCTGTTTGGGAACTAAAACTTTTCTCAAGTTAAGCGTGAAATATGTCAAATTTTACACCCTTCTACATTTTTAAAAACCTTCTCCTCATTTCTTGGCAACTCACGGAAGTCCTTTCAACTTGTTCAGATTCAAGTTTTTATATTGATTTTTATATTACAATTTATACGATTTTTGTGGGGAGCGATCTTATAAACGTTATCTAGATACAAAAAAAAAAAAACATTAAAAAAAAATTAAGTCTCCTTATTGCTTGTATGAGTCTAAATTCAATAATGAGTTTGCGAATTTAAATATTAGTTAAAAGACTTTTTTATATAACATGTCATCTAATGAAAATAATGTGGTCAATCTATGCAAAATAAAAACGTATCACCTTTGTTAAGCTCTAAAACAATGTATACAGAAATTATTTGAAAAATAAAAACCCAGTTACAGTATATTTATACGAAAGTGAAATCTTCCAAAAAAGAAAAACCAATAATATTAAATAGGCAAGTAAAACCGAATTTTATGAATATCCTTGAATTGTATTGTAAAAAAAAAAACAAATAAACAAATACGAAATCGTAAATAGTATTTAGCTAAAAGCATTTATTTCTGTTGTACAGTCAAACTTTTTTATACAAATAAAAATATGTTAGTATAGATGAAATAATTTAATGATAAATTAGTAAATAATAAAATAAGTCTAATCATAGAACAATATCTCATACATTTTACATATCGTTAAATATTATTTTAATTTCATTTTTATTTTGTTTAAACAAAAGACATGCAATGAAACTTACTGTAATCATTGTCAAAAATGCATTTAATAATTTTGTAAACTAAATATTTTTTTTCAATGAATAGATAAACAAAATAAATATCGACTGAAATCATTAAACAAAAACATAGTATTAATTTCTAAATGAAACAAAAAATAAATAAATTAAATATATTTAAGAAAAATAAAAAAGAAATCAGATGAAATCTAACTTCTAAATAAGTCTAGACGATATAAGAAACCTAGATTATAAGGCATTATAAAATAATAAATATTGTCGAGAGAAAAAATTAAACGCATAAAACGCATGCTCGTTTCAAAAAGCAGAAAAAATTCAATTAAGTTGCAGTTTTTTTTTTTAATAAATATGGCGGGCTTAAGTGGGTACAGAATCTGTTGTTGATGCTTATGAAACACTGACAAAAATAAGTTCTCTTTAAGCAAAAAATTATCCTACAAATGCTTACAAGAACTTTTCAATGACTAGAGCTTTAAATAATTAAAAAAAAATTGATTTAAACCGAAATTGTAAGACATATTAATTTGAGTAAGTTCATGTTTTTTTATCTTTCGTACTTTTTTCGGACAATATTTTTGAAATCGTGAACCTTAGAAAAATTTGTTCACCGGAGTCCCATTCCTGTAAAAAATGTATTTCTCAATAGATATTATGAATAGTAACTTCGCCACAAAGATCAACTTTTTAATAGCCAATGGCTAGAGCAAAGTTCTTCCATGCCAGAGGGCGCTAGTTCGAATCATGTTATTTGTGAAGATACCAATTTGGATAAGAAACTAAATATTAAAAATTTACTACAAGATTATTTTAAAAGATTTTAGAAAAAAGGTGTTATAATATTGGTTCTTAGAAAACGCATATTTTGCTTACGAATTTGGAGCTTGGTTTTATTTTTTAGAAGATTCTTTGATAATTCTGCTGACGGTGGTTTGCCATCATCATCAGAAGGTTTTATCTTAATGGCACGAACTAGAAGCTTAAACATAACAAGCCGATAGAGTCATCACTGCAGCATGGTGGTTACCTTTTTTATGGCAACGGTGACATCGAAATACTGGACTAGATTCGAAAACTGATTCCTAGCTAGTTCAAATTTAAAAATTTAAGATTGTAGGCTTAGAATTTTGCGACCTAAACTTATGTTTGAAAGCTATTCTTCCTCTTCCTTGTGCGCTATTTTTTCACCATTAAAATAATTGATTTAAAAAAAATATTAAGAAAAGAAGCCGCTACAGATCAACAACAATTTTTTACTTGAAAATGTTTTAAAATGAGCATGGACGGCCACTTAAACCCAGCCTATTAAGAATGCCAACCACGTCAACAATTCTGTTTGAGCATGTTAATTAAAAAAGTGTATTTTTTTTTTGAGAAAGTTGTTTGATTTTAGTTGAAAATTGTATTCTCGAATTTTATACACAACAACAAAATAATAAAATAAGATGTTATATTAACTTTAAAAGAATAATTAAGGAAACAAAGAAAATGTAATTAAATTAAATTGTACATGTAAAAGTATTTATAATAGAAAATATAAATTAATTTAATTATTTGTTTGCTATACATACCTATATAAACTGGAGTTGAAATTGACCACAATTTTCCTTAAAAAAAAACATCTTCTGTGATGTGGCGCGGTTTTGTTTTGGCGGATAACTTCATAAAAAAAAAACTATTATTTCCTTATTTGTGGCATCTTGGACATGTGGCTGCTTGCTGTGAGATGTAGAGTGGCAGAATTTTTGTGCCATTTTTCTTCGCAAACGATAATAGATGAAACGTGACATGATAATGTTATATTTGTTATAACGAATATTGACGATTTGGGCTTCGTCGAGCTGATTCCAACAAGATGAACTTACGTGCTACACAAGCCGTCCAACGAAACTTATCAATGTACTACCTATTGTTGCAAAATATTATAATAGGACTACCGGTTCAAAATGTCGTTATTGCAGACATATCTATTACTCTGAGGTGAATTTTGACCATGACAGCTGTCACATCAGAAACTTCATGTCATTGTCTAATTATTTCAGTCCAGGTTATTGGTCATTAGTGAAAACACACAAGTTTTTGTAAAAGCGGAATATGTCTACATTCGTGCCATCAAAACAACATTTGCGGGAAGTTTTAATATGCTTCTTTCATTTAAAGAAAAAAGCAACCGAAGCTTACCCGGGCTATACTATAGACGTTAGAATGTGTCAGCGGTGGTTAAAGCGGTTCAAAGATGGTGATTTCGACACCGAAGACAAAGAACGCCCCGGCCAGGTGAAAAAGTTTGAAGACCATGAATTGGAGATCACTTGGCGTCGCTCAGCAAACCGTTTCCGATCGTTTGAAAGCAATGGGAATGATCCGAAAGGTAGGACATTGGGTGCCGTATGAATTGAAGCCACGAGACGTCGAACGCCGATTTTGCATATCCGAAATGCTGCTTGAACGCCACAAAAAGAAGTCTTTTTTGCATCGAATCGTCACTGGTGATGAAAAATGGGTACAGTACGATAATCTAAAACGTCGGGCAACGTATGGATACCCCAGACATGCCTCAACATCGACGGCCGTTCAAAATATTCATGACCTGAAGGTTATGCTGTGCATTTGGTGGGACCAGAAGGGCGTTGTGTATTATGAGCTACTAAAACCGAATGAAACAATCACAGGCGAGGTCTATCGACGACAATTGATGCGTTTTAGCCGAGCACTGAAGGAAAAACGGCCGGAAACGGTCGCAAGAAACGATAAGGTTATTTTGCAACATGACAATGCTCGCCACATGTTGCAAATGTCATCAGAACTAACCTTGAAACGCTCAAATGGGATGTCCTACCCCACCCGCAGTATAGTCTCTTCCGATCGATGCAACATGGCCTGGCTGACCAGCACTTCCGTCATTTCGATGATGTCAAAAACTGGATCGATTCGTGGATTGCGGCCAAATCGGTCGAATTTTTCAGAACGGGTATCCGTAAATTGCCAGAAAAATGGAAAAAATGTGTGGCTAGCGATTTGCAATACTTTGAATCTTGAATTTATATTTATTTTTCCTCAATAAAGTATTGATTTTCAACCGGTAGTCCTATTATAATAATAATATTATAAAAGAATATATAGTATATTACTAGTCTCCCCTAAGCCACGAAGAAACTAGATTTATATAAATGAGAAAATTTCGGTATTTCGCTACCCTTTAGAATATAAGGTAAGCCTAAAGATTTTGACCTACGCTTTATATTCAAATAAAAATAGGCTTATTTCAAGCGAAACTTAATCGAAAAATTGGTTTGGGTGCGAGTAGGTCTGCCCAAACCATGAACTACCCATCTCAAGATAAAAAAAATTTGAAAGACTTACAGGTTTCACATTTCAGAAGCAATTTTCAAAGAACTTCCGTGGAAATTTGGATAAGGAAATAAAGAAAATACTGTTTTAGTCTTTTTGGTAGTCTTTATAGTTAATAACTTACCTAGCTTATTCAATTGGCTAAATAAACATAATATTGATGAAACTTTTGGCATTTAAATTGACCAAAACAAATATATGAATTTTTCCGGAAACTTATGAACGAAAGTGTATATATTTATGCATATTTTTTTTCTGATAAGGTAAATTTTGATCTTTTTTTAATCGGAAAACTAAATTGATTTTAATAGAAGTGAAAATGTCCCTTTTTTGGAAAGTTTTTTTTTCGTCATAAAATGCAAACCACCCTGTGAAATTTAACCAAAAGCTTTTCAGGTTATCTTTATGCACACACGCTTCGAATGAAACCAATTTTTTCTCGAGTTAGGCTGTACGGAAGAATCCGCATAAACGTACGTACACACACACACACAGACATCTTTCTAAAAATAATGGAATCCGATTACTGGGACCGCCAAACGTGGAGAAATGTAAACATTTTGAATTTCGACAATCGGACCGATTACAAGAACTTCCTGATTGGAAGTTAAAAACTAAAGTCTGAGGACCAATTATTGACAAAACTAGAGAAATTTGAAATCCGGGGCTATTTTGCTTAATTCTGCTGGACTACAGCCCATGGTTTCAAAATGCACTTTTTTCCTGAATTCGCAAATGACGATTTCTATGATATTGATAATTATGAGCATCACTAACTGAACACAAATTTGAAAATTTAGCTCTGAGAACCAAATATTGACAAAACTAGAGAGATTTGAAATCCGAGGCTATTTTGCTTAATTCTGCTGGACTATAGCCCATGGTTTCAAAATGCACTTTTTTCGTTAATTCGCAAATGACGATTTCTAAGATATTCATCATCATGAGCATCACTAACTGAACACAAATTTGAAAATTTAGCTCTGAGAACCAAATATTGACAAAACTAGAGAGATTTGAAATCCGAGGCTATTTTGCTTAATTCTGCTGGACTATAGCCCATGGTTTCAAAATGCACTTTTTTCGTGAATTCGCAAATGACGATTTCTAAGATATTCATCATCATGAGCATCACTAACTGAACACAAATTTGAAAATTAAGCTCTGAGAACCAATTATTGACAAAACTAGAGAGATTTGGAATCCGATGCTATTTTGCTTAATTCTGCTGGACTATAGCCCATGGTTTCAAAATGCACTTTTTTCCTGAATTCGCAAATGACGATTTCTATGATATTGATAATTATGAGCATCACCAACTGAACATAAATTTGAAAATTTAGCTCTGAGAACCAATTATTGACAAAAATAGAGAGATTTGAAATCCGAGGCTATTTTGCTTAATTCTGCTGGACTTTAGCCCATGGTTTCAAAATGCACTTTTTTCCTGAATTCGCAAATGACGATTTCTATGATATTGATAATTATGAGCATCACCAACTGAACATAAATTTGAAAATTTAGCTCTGAGAACCAATTATTGACAAAAATAGAGAGATTTGAAATCAGAGGCTATTTTGCTTAATTCTGCTGGACTTTAGCCCATGGTTTCAAAATGCACTTTTTTCGTGAATTAGCACATGACGATTTCTAAGATATTCATCATCATGAGCATCACTAACTGAACACAAATTTGAACATTTAGCTATGAGAACCAATTATTGACAAAAATAGAGAGATTTGAAATCCGAGGCTATTTTGCTTAATTCTGCTGGACTATAGCCCATGGTTTCAAAATGCACTTTTTTCCTGAATTCGCAAATGACGATTTCTATGATATTGATAATTATGAGCATCACTAACTGAACATAAATTTGACAATTTAGCTCTGAGAACCAATTATTGACAAAAATAGAGAGATTTGAAATCCGAGGCTATTTTGCTTAATTCTGCTGGACTATAGCCCATGGTTTCAAAATGCACTTTTTTCCTGAATTCGCAAATGACGATTTCTATGATATTGATAATTATGAGCATCACCAACTGAACATAAATTTGAAAATTTAGCTCTGAGAACCAATTATTGACAAAAATAGAGAGATTTGAAATCCGAGGCTATTTTGCTTAATTCTGCTGGACTTTAGCCCATGGTTTCAAAATGCACTTTTTTCGTGAATTAGCAAATGACGATTTCTAAGATATTCATCATCATGAGCATCACTAACTGAACACAAATTTGAAAATTTAGCTGTGAGAACCAATTATTGACAAAAATAGAGAGATTTGAAATCCGAGGCTATTTTGCTTAATTCTGCTGGACTATAGCCCATGGTTTCAAAATGCACTTTTTTCGTGAATAAGCAAATGACGATTTCTAAGATATTCATCATCATGAGCATCACTAACTGAACACAAATTTGAACATTTAGCTCTGAGAACCAATTATTGACAAAAATAGAGAGATTTGAAATCCGAGGCTATTTTGCTTAATTCTGCTGGACTTTAGCCCATGGTTTCAAAATGCACTTTTTTCGTGAATTAGCAAATGACGATTTCTAAGATATTCATCATCATGAGCATCACTAACTGAACACAAATTTGAACATTTAGCTCTGAGAACCAATTATTGACAAAAATAGAGAGATTTGAAATCCGAGGCTATTTTGCTTAATTCTGCTGGACTTTAGCCCATGGTTTCAAAATGCACTTTTTTCGTGAATTAGCAAATGACGATTTCTAAGATATTCATCATCATGAGCATCACTAACTTAACACAAATTTGAACATTTAGCTCTGAGAACCAATTATCGACAAAAATAGAGAGATTTGAAATCCGAGGCTATTTTGCTTAATTCTGCTGGACTTTAGCCCATGGTTTCAAAATGCACTTTTTTCGTGAATTCGCAACTGACGATTTCTATGATATTGATAATTATGTGCATCACTAACTGGACACAAATTTGAAAATTCAGCTGTGAGAACCAATTATTGACAAAAATAGAGAGATTTGAAATCCGAGGCTATTTTGCTTAATTCTGCTGGACTATAGCCCATTATTTCAAAATGCACTTTTTTCGTGAATTCGCAACTGACGATTTCTATGATATTGATAATTATGAGCATCACTAACTGAACACAAATTTGAAAATTTAGCTGTGAGAACCAATTATTGACAAAAATAGAGAGATTTGAAATCCGAGGCTATTTTGCTTAATTCTGCTGGACTATAGCCCATGGTTTCAAAATGCACTTTTTTCCTGAATTCGCAAATGACGATTTCTATGATATTGATAATTATGAGCATCACTAACTGAACATAAATTTGAAAATTTAGCTCTGAGAACCAATTATTGACAAAAATAGAGAGATTTGAAATCCGAGGCTATTTTGCTTAATTCTGCTGGACTATAGCCCATGGTTTCAAAATGCACTTTTTTCCTGAATTCGCAAATGACGATTTCTATGATATTGATAATTATGAGCATCACTAACTGAACATAAATTTCGAAAATTTAGCTCTGAGAACCAATTATTGACAAAAATAGAGAGATTTGAAATCCGAGGCTATTTTGCTTAATTCTGCTGGACTATAGCCCATGGTTTCAAAATGCACTTTTTTCCTGAATTCGCAAATGACGATTTCTATGATATTGATAATTATGAGCATCACTAACTGAACATAAATTTCGAAAATTTAGCTCTGAGAACCAATTATTGACAAAAATAGAGAGATTTGAAATCCGAGGTTATTTTGCTTAATTCTGCTGGACTATAGCCCATGGTTTCAAAATGCACTTTTTTCCTGAATTCGCAAATGACGATTTCTAAGATATTCATCATCATGCGCATCACTGACTGAACACAAATTTGAAAATTTAGCTGTGAGAACCAATTATTGACAAAAATAGAGAGATTTGAAATCCGAGGCTATTTTGCTTAATTCTGCTGGACTATAGCCCATGGTTTCAAAATGCACTTTTTTCGTGAATTCGCAAATGACGATTTCTATGATATTGATAATTATGAGCATCACCAACTGAACACAAATTTGAAAATTTAGCTCTGAGAACCAATTATTGACAAAAATAGAGAGATTTGAAATCCGAGGCTATTTTGCTTAATTCTGCTGGACTATAGCCCATGGTTTCAAAATGCACTTTTTTCCTGAATTCGCAAATGACGATTTCTAAGATATTCATCATCATGAGCATCACTGACTGAACACAAATTTGAAAATTTAGCTGTGAGAACCAATTATTGACAAAAATAGAGAGATTTGAAATCCGAGGCTATTTTGCTTAATTCTGCTGGACTATAGCCCATTATTTCAAAATGCACTTTTTTCGTGAATTCGCAAATGACGATTTCTAAGATATTCATCATCATGAGCATCACTAACTGAACACAAATTTGAAAATTTAGCTGTGAGAACCAATTATTGACAAAAATAGAGAGATTTGAAATCCGAGGCTATTTTGCTTAATTCTGCTGGACTATAGCCCATGGTTTCAAAATGCACTTTTTTCGTGAATTAGCTTACGACGATTTCTAAGATATTCATCATCATGAGCATCACTAACTGAACACAAATTTGAAAATTTAGCTCTGAGAACCAATTATTGACAAAAATAGAGAGATTTGAATTCCGAGGCTATTTTGCTTAATTCTGCTGGACTATAGCCCATGGTTTCAAAATGCACTTTTTTCCTGAATTCGCAAATGACGATTTCTATGATATTGATAATTATGAGCATCACTAACTGAACACAAATTTGAAAATTTAGCTCTGAGAACCAATTATTGACAAAAATAGAGAGATTTGAAATCCGAGGCTATTTTGCTTAATTCTGCTGGACTATAGCCCATGGTTTCAAAATGCACTCTTTTCGTGAATTAGCTTACGACGATTTCTAAGATATTCATCATCATGAGCATCACTAACTGAACACAAATTTGAAAATTTAGCTCTGAGAACCAATTATTGACAAAAATAGAGAGATTTGAAATCCGAGGCTATTTTGCTTAATTCTGCTGGACTATAGCCCATGGTTTCAAAATGCACTCTTTTCGTGAATTAGCTTACGACGATTTCTAAGATATTCATCATCATGAGCATCACTAACTGAACACAAATTTGAAAATTTAGCTCTGAGAACCAATTATTGACAAAAATAGAGAGATTTGAAATCCGAGGCTATTTTGCTTAATTCTGCTGGACTATAGCCCATGGTTTCAAAATGCACTTTTTTCCTGAATTCGCAAATGACGATTTCTATGATATTGATAATTATGAGCATCACTAACTGAACACAAATTTGAAAATTTAGCTCTGAGAACCAAGTAATGACAAAAATAGAGAGATTTGAATTCCGAGGCTATTTTGCTTAATTCTGCTGGACTATAGCCCATGGTTTCAAAATGCACTTTTTTCGTGAATTAGCTTACGACGATTTCTAAGATATTCATCATCATGAGCATCACTAACTGAACACAAATTTGAAAATTTAGCTCTGAGAACCAATTATTGACAAAAATAGAGAGATTTGAATTCCGAGGCTATTTTGCTTAATTCTGCTGGACTATAGCCCATGGTTTCAAAATGCACTTTTTTCGTGAATTAGCTTACGACGATTTCTAAGATATTCATCATCATGAGCATCACTAACTGAACACAAATTTGAAAATTTAGTTCTGAGAACCAATTATTGACAAAAATATAGAGATTTGAATTCCGAGGCTATTTTGCTTAATTCTGCTGGACTATAGCCCATGGTTTCAAAATGCACTTTTTTCCTGAATTCGCAAATGACGATTTCTATGATATTGATAATTATGAGCATCACTAACTGAACATAAATTTGAAAATTTAGCTCTGAAAACCAATTATTGACAAAAATAGAGAGATTTGAAATCCGAGGCTATTTTGCTTAATTCTGCTGGACTATAGCCCATGGTTTCTAAATGCACTTTTTTCCTGAATTCGCAAATGACGATTTCTAAGATATTCATCATCATGCGCATCACTGACTGAACACAAATTTGAAAATTTAGCTGTGAGAACCAATTATTGACAAAAATAGAGAGATTTGAAATCCGAGGCTATTTTTCTTAATTCTGCTGGACTATAGCCCATGGTTTCAAAATGCACTTTTTTCGTGAATTCGCAAATGACGATTTCTATGATATTGATAATTATGAGCATCACCAACTGAACACAAATTTGAAAATTTAGCTCTGAGAACCAATTATTAACAAAAATAAAGAGATTTGAAATCCGAGGCTATTTTGCTTAATTCTGCTGGACTATAGCCCATTATTTCAAAATGCACTTTTTTCGTGAATTCGCAAATGACGATTTCTAAGATATTCATCATCATGAGCATCACTAACTGAACACCAATTTGAAAATTTAGCTCTGAGCACCAATTATTGACAAAAATAGAGAGATTTGAAATCCGAGGCTATTTTGCTTAATTCTGCTGGACTATAGCCCATGGTTTCAAAATGCACTCTTTTCGTGAATTAGCTTACGACGATTTCTAAGATATTCATCATCATGGGCATCACTAACTGAACACAAATTTGAAAATTTAGCTCTGAGAACCAATTATTGACAAAAATAGAGAGATTTGAAATCCGAGGCTATTTTTCTTAATTCTGCTGGACTATAGCCCATGGTTTCTAAATGCACTTTTTTCCTGAATTCGCAAATGACGATTTCTAAGATATTCATCATCATGCGCATCACTGACTGAACACAAATTTGAAAATTTAGCTGTGAGAACCAATTATTGACAAAAATAGAGAGATTTGAAATCCGAGGCTATTTTTCTTAATTCTGCTGGACTATAGCCCATGGTTTCAAAATGCACTTTTTTCGTGAATTCGCAAATGACGATTTCTATGATATTGATAATTATGAGCATCACTAACTGAACACAAATTTGAAAATTTAGCTCTGAGAACCAAGTAATGACAAAAATAGAGAGATTTGAATTCCGAGGCTATTTTGCTTAATTCTGCTGGACTATAGCCCATGGTTTCAAAATGCACTTTTTTCGTGAATTAGCTTACGACGATTTCTAAGATATTCATCATCATGAGCATCACTAACTGAACACAAATTTGAAAATTTAGCTCTGAGAACCAATTATTGACAAAAATATAGAGATTTGAATTCCGAGGCTATTTTGCTTAATTCTGCTGGACTATAGCCCATGGTTTCAAAATGCACTTTTTTCCTGAATTCGCAAATGACGATTTCTATGATATTGATAATTATGAGCATCACTAACTGAACATAAATTTGAAAATTTAGCTCTGAAAACCAATTATTGACAAAAATAGAGAGATTTGAAATCCGAGGCTATTTTGCTTAATTCTGCTGGACTATAGCCCATGGTTTCTAAATGCACTTTTTTCCTGAATTCGCAAATGACGATTTCTAAGATATTCATCATCATGCGCATCACTGACTGAACACAAATTTGAAAATTTAGCTGTGAGAACCAATTATTGACAAAAATAGAGAGATTTGAAATCCGAGGCTATTTTGCTTAATTCTGCTGGACTATAGCCCATGGTTTCAAAATGCACTTTTTTCCTGAATTCGCAAATGACGATTTCTATGATATTGATAATTATGAGCATCACTAACTGAACACAAATTTGAAAATTTAGCTCTGAGAACCAAGTAATGACAAAAATAGAGAGATTTGAATTCCGAGGCTATTTTGCTTAATTCTGCTGGACTATAGCCCATGGTTTCAAAATGCACTTTTTTCGTGAATTAGCTTACGACGATTTCTAAGATATTCATCATCATGAGCATCACTAACTGAACACAAATTTGAAAATTTAGCTCTGAGAACCAATTATTGACAAAAATAGAGAGATTTGAATTCCGAGGCTATTTTGCTTAATTCTGCTGGACTATAGCCCATGGTTTCAAAATGCACTTTTTTCGTGAATTAGCTTACGACGATTTCTAAGATATTCATCATCATGAGCATCACTAACTGAACACAAATTTGAAAATTTAGTTCTGAGAACCAATTATTGACAAAAATATAGAGATTTGAATTCCGAGGCTATTTTGCTTAATTCTGCTGGACTATAGCCCATGGTTTCAAAATGCACTTTTTTCCTGAATTCGCAAATGACGATTTCTATGATATTGATAATTATGAGCATCACTAACTGAACATAAATTTGAAAATTTAGCTCTGAAAACCAATTATTGACAAAAATAGAGAGATTTGAAATCCGAGGCTATTTTGCTTAATTCTGCTGGACTATAGCCCATGGTTTCTAAATGCACTTTTTTCCTGAATTCGCAAATGACGATTTCTAAGATATTCATCATCATGCGCATCACTGACTGAACACAAATTTGAAAATTTAGCTGTGAGAACCAATTATTGACAAAAATAGAGAGATTTGAAATCCGAGGCTATTTTTCTTAATTCTGCTGGACTATAGCCCATGGTTTCAAAATGCACTTTTTTCGTGAATTCGCAAATGACGATTTCTATGATATTGATAATTATGAGCATCACCAACTGAACACAAATTTGAAAATTTAGCTCTGAGAACCAATTATTAACAAAAATAAAGAGATTTGAAATCCGAGGCTATTTTGCTTAATTCTGCTGGACTATAGCCCATTATTTCAAAATGCACTTTTTTCGTGAATTCGCAAATGACGATTTCTAAGATATTCATCATCATGAGCATCACTAACTGAACACCAATTTGAAAATTTAGCTCTGAGCACCAATTATTGACAAAAATAGAGAGATTTGAAATCCGAGGCTATTTTGCTTAATTCTGCTGGACTATAGCCCATGGTTTCAAAATGCACTCTTTTCGTGAATTAGCTTACGACGATTTCTAAGATATTCATCATCATGGGCATCACTAACTGAACACAAATTTGAAAATTTAGCTCTGAGAACCAATTATTGACAAAAATAGAGAGATTTGAAATCCGAGGCTATTTTTCTTAATTCTGCTGGACTATAGCCCATGGTTTCTAAATGCACTTTTTTCCTGAATTCGCAAATGACGATTTCTAAGATATTCATCATCATGCGCATCACTGACTGAACACAAATTTGAAAATTTAGCTGTGAGAACCAATTATTGACAAAAATAGAGAGATTTGAAATCCGAGGCTATTTTTCTTAATTCTGCTGGACTATAGCCCATGGTTTCAAAATGCACTTTTTTCGTGAATTCGCAAATGACGATTTCTATGATATTGATAATTATGAGCATCACTAACTGAACACAAATTTGAAAATTTAGCTCTGAGAACCAATTATTGACAAAAATAGAGAGATTTGAAATCCGAGGCTATTTTGCTTAATTCTGCTGGACTATAGCCCATGGTTTCAAAATGTACTTTTTTCGTGAATTAGCTTACGACGATTTCTAAGATATTCATCATCATGAGCATCACTAACTGAACACAAATTTGAAAATTTAGCTCTGAGAACCAAATATTGACAAAACTAGAGAGATTTGAAATCCGAGGCTATTTTGCTTAATTCTGCTGGACTATAGCCCATGGTTTCAAAATGCACTTTTTTCGTGAATTCGCAAATGACGATTTCTATGATATTGATAATTATGAGCATCACTAACTGAACACAAATTTGAAAATTTAGCTCTGAGAACCAAATATTGACAAAACTAGAGAGATTTGAAATCCTAGGCTATTTTGCTTAATTCTGCTGGACTATAGCCCATGGTTTCAAAATGCACTTTTTTCGTTAATTCGCAAATGACGATTTCTAAGATATTCATCATCATGAGCATCACTAACTGAACACAAATTTGAAAATTTAGCTCTGAGAACCAATTATTGACAAAACTAGAGAGATTTGGAATCCGAGGCTATTTTGCTTAATTCTGCTGGACTATAGCCCATGGTTTCAAAATGCACTTTTTTCCTGAATTCGCAAATACGATTTCTATGATATTGATAATTATGAGCATCACTAACTGAACACAAATTTAAATTTAGCTCTGAGAACCAATTATTGACAAAAATAGAGAGATTTGAAATCCGAGACTATTTTGCTTAATTCTGCTGGACTATAGCCCATGGTTTCAAAATGCACTTTTTTCTTGAATTAGCAAATGACGATTTCTAAGATATTCATTATCATGAGCATCACTAACTGAACACCAATTTGAAAATTTAGCTCTGAGCACCAATTATTGACAAAAATAGAGAGATTTGAGGCTATTTTGCTTAATACTGCTGGACTATAGCCCATGGTTTCAAAATGCACTTTTTTCCTGAATTCGCAAATGACGATTTCTATGATATTGATAATTATGAGCATCACTAACTGAACACAAATTTGAAAATTTAGCTCTGAGAACCAAGTATTGACAAAAATAGAGAGATTTGAATTCCGAGGCTATTTTGCTTAATTCTGCTGGACTATAGCCCATGGTTTCAAAATGCACTTTTTTCCTGAATTCGCAAATGACGATTTCTAAGACATTCATCATCATGAGCATCACTAACTGAACACAAATTTGAGAATTTAGCTCTGAGAACCAATTATTGACAAAAATAGAGAGATTTGAATTCCGAGGCTATTTTGCTTAATTCTGCTGGACTATAGCCCATGGTTTCGAAATGCACTTTTTTCCTGAATTCGCAAATGACGATTTCTAAGATATTCATCATCATGAGCATCACTAACTGAACACAAATTTGAGAATTTAGCTCTGAGAACCAATTATTGACAAAAATAGAGAGATTTGAATTCCGAGGCTATTTTGCTTAATTCTGCTGGACTATAGCCCATTATTTCAAAATGCACTTTTATCGTGAATTAGCTTACGACGATTTCTAAGATATTCATCATCATGAGCATCACTAACTGAACACAAATTTGAAAATTTAGCTCTGAGAACCAATTATTGACAAAAATAGAGAGATTTGAATTCCGAGGCTATTTTGCTTAATTCTGCTGGACTATAGCCCATGGTTTCAAAATGCACTTTTTTCGTGAATTAGCTTACGACGATTTCTAAGATATTCATCATCATGAGCATCACTAACTGAACACAAATTTGAAAATTTAGCTCTGAGAACCAATTATTGACAAAAATATAGAGATTTGAATTCCGAGGCTATTTTGCTTAATTCTGCTGGACTATAGCCCATGGTTTCAAAATGCACTTTTTTCGTGAATTAGCTTACGACGATTTCTAAGATATTCATCATCATGAGCATCACTAACTGAACACAAATTTGAAAATTTAGCTCTGAGAACCAATTATTGACAAAAATAGAGAGATTTGAATTCCGAGGCTATTTTGCTTAATTCTGCTGGACTATAGCCCATGGTTTCAAAATGCACTTTTTTCGTGAATTAGCTTACGACGATTTCTAAGATATTCATCATCATGAGCATCACTAACTGAACACAAATTTGAAAATTTAGCTCTGAGAACCAATTATTGACAAAAATATAGAGATTTGAATTCCGAGGCTATTTTGCTTAATTCTGCTGGACTATAGCCCATGGTTTCAAAATGCACTTTTTTCCTGAATTCGCAAATGACGATTTCTAAGATATTCATCATCATGAGCATCCCTACCTGAACACAAATTTGAAAATTTAGCTCTGAGAACCAATTATTGACAAAAATAGAGAGATTTGAAATCCGAGGCTATTTTGCTTAATTCTGCTGGACTATAGCCCATGGTTTCAAAATGCACTTTTTTCGTGAATTAGCTTACGACGATTTCTAAGATATTCATCATCATGAGCATCACTAACTGAACACAAATTTGAAAATTTAGCTCTGAGAACC